>JAQGAC010000531.1:0-23206 GCA_034696585.1 Isotomurus maculatus
GAGTTTCCAGTGTCCAGTGATCGAGTGGTCCATTATTCCAGACCCACAGAAAGTACTACCGGAGAAAGTGCCACAGCTGCAAGGGAGCCAACTCTTATTCCAGTTAATTGGTTGTTTTGGCACTTCCTCAAAGGAGAAGGGAGAGAAACGGACAAATCAATAAAATCCCCGGAAGATTTTCGGTTTGGAGTCGGTTTACATAAGGACCACCTTGCACCTTGTCGGAGTCTGAAGAGAACAACACGCCAACACCAGAGAGTCCAGAAGTGCCATGGGGTCTATCTCGGCTGAAGAGATCGACATCGACTTTCTCCCCAGCATTTATGACATTATCAAGTGGTAAGAAAAATACCCCATTCAAAAAATTTCAGAATTTTGCTTTAGATTCCTAGCAAATAATATTGTTTTTGTTTCATATTTTTATGTCATCAGCGTTGAACGGGAAAGCACAGAGTCCGCACAAGCGAAGCGCAGCGAATTTGTTGACTCAAGTCAAAAAGTTTTAGAGTTTCAAAAAAGACTGGATATTGTAAGAGAGCAGGTACGTTGAAACATTTGAGCTATAATACCGACGGTTTCATATGTAGTCTGTCCAATCAATACTTATTGGAGGTTTTATAAGACTGTGGTTTGTGGTTTGGTTTAATTAGGTCAAAAAGCTCCCTGGAATCGAGCACAGTAAAGAAGATCAACTGAAGAAACTTGAAGCGCTTCGAAAGCAACTTGTGCTGAAGAAAAAATTGTTGCAAAAGTATAAAGATATGTGTGCCCTGGAAGGTGTCAAACAGTACCTCACTCCTGCAGCACAATAAATATCATCCATAGCAAGACTAAAATATATATTGATATAAAGAAAAAAATTATTTTCTTTATCACAGCCAAACAGAATTTTGTACAAACAGTGTGAATAGTGTGATCCGTCATCGATAATTTAAGCTTCCAATGTTTCAATATCACAAGATTTGTTGAATAGTTAGCAATAATTTACAAGTAAGCGTAAGGTGTTAAACATTCTGTCATTCAGTGGTAAACCTTCACCATGGGAAGAGCTCGGAAAAAGGAATCGTCAGTTGTGTTCATCGGAGACGAGGAAGACAAGACTCCTCTACTTCACAAGGAAGGATGGGGGTCTTCAACAAAAAAACCGAAGTCAACTTCTGTCAAGAAACGGTGCTTCCTGGGAGGAGAAAGGCCATTTCCCGATTCATTCCTGCAGTACTTGTTCTCGGAAAGTTCTGTCATAACGCGAATGCTGTCTTCTTTATGTCCGCCATTTGGAAGGTTTAAAAGAATCGCTGTGGATTTTGAAGGCAGCTTCCTCAGCTCTTTCCTCTTGACTGCTACAGTCTACTGGGGTCTTGTTAACTCTAAGGGAGAGTCCAGACTTTACTCCTTGGGTCATGCTTCTGCACTCACCCTTGGATATTTGATGTCTATCACTCTCTTTACCTGGTTACTGTCTTCTTGTACAAAAACTACTATCACCTTCAGGTAAAGATCCATTCTAAGTGCTTACACGTATTTTACTTCTTTTTTATAGACAGCTGATCATCAAAATATTTGACATGTTGATTTCAGACAAATGGTTTGTGTCATGGGCTATGGTCTATTCGGACATGCAATAACACTTCTTATCTGCGAAGCCGGATCTGACACCTGGTTTATGCCTCTAATGACCGTCATAGGAGGACTCAGTTGCCTCCGAATTTTGATTATTTTACTTGCAAGAACACCTGTTCCAGCATGTCGATTTGTACTGTGTACTCCCGTCGCTATCATTCACTTGATGTATCTCATCTATTTGCATTTTGCTATTATGAAAACGACCTAGTTGAAGATCATTTCTTTTGAAGAAAAATACGGACAATTAAAACACATAATTCTCACCCATACAACTCTCGTTTTTAAAACATAAAACAGTTTTATTCCATACTTAAAATCCATCTGCGTTGAATATCAAACTACTAATTTGTGTACTGTAAAATACTGTAAATACCACCACAACAATTACTGGTGGGAATGTTACAGCAACTAGTTCTCAGGCTCCATGTTGGCATCACCTTCATCATCCTCGTTAGCCTCTTCCTCATCATAAATCTTTTCATCCTCTGGCGTTGCTTCATATACTTTCTCAAGCGGAGAAATGACTACTCCATCGATGACTGTAGGTGATGTGATAATATCTGTTTTGGAAAAAATAACAAGAAATAAGTAGGTCAATATATACTCTTTCTTTTCTGTAATATCTCCTTTGACTATCTTTAAGTTATTACGACTAACCATTAGGAGGTATCTCTAGTCCCAAAACATATTTGTATCCACCATGTGACAAGATTCGTAGCAGAGTTTGTGCAGTAGAAGTAGCTGCATCTTCTTCTTCATACGTTAGGCTATGGCCTCTAATATTAGTTCCAGCATAACCAGGAAGATACATTCCTCCAGACATCAAGGAGAGTGTTCGTCTAAAAGCTACGTTTACAGGCAATGCTTGTCTCGTAGGATTGTTGAGAGTTGCATAATGAGCTAGGAGGTCCAGCATCCACGTAGCCAATGATTGGAATCCGGAATATCGCTGCCTCATATCTCGTAAAATTCTGATAAGAACTTTAATTGTCGAGTTGTGTGCGTTCTCCTCGAACCACCTACTATGACGAATCGCTTGCCATGCTTCGTTCATAAGTTTGGAGTCCAGGTGAAGATCAGCATCTAGCTTCCGGAAGTTGTGAGGAACAGTCGTTATTAAAATCCTTACACAAGCTTGCACACTCGTTATGTCAAAGCCTCTAGGCGTAATAGTTGTTCTCACACCTACAACGCAAAATAAATTCAATTAAGTTCTTCACAAACAATCACTGTACAAAAAAATCACAGGTGATGAATAAATTATTTTTATCATTTACATTCAGTCTGTTTCAACTCCTCAGATATTCTCGTACATAAAGCCTCAACAGCTTCCTTTGTAGGTAAAGTTCGTAAAATGACAACAAAATCTGCAGTCTTATGTCCGGCAAGGATTGTGCCTTGCTTGAAGGATCCGATTTGTCTGACTTCGTCAACTTGCTGTAAATCAAGAAAAAGTCCCATTCAGCTGTGTTTACTGTTTCTTCATTAGCATAAACTCAATTTGCATAAAAATGTGCATAAGAACTCGAAATACTCACACAAGCATCGAATGCTCCAGGAGTTAAAATCAACGTTTCAATTATCCCTACCACTCTCGTCACTAAATTCTGAACAATCTGAATTTCATCTGTTGATGGTGAAATATCCGAGTTTCTCTTCAAGATCATCTGTCAATCATAAAACCATAAAACTAATTCAACAACTATTCATTGCAAAATCTCAAGTCGATTTCTCTACTGGTATATTCACCGCATTGAGCGTCGAGTCATCAGGAACGGGACCAACCCGAGGAAATATATCATCAAAGTAGGTAAGGTCAAAGGGTATTTTCCCCGCATTTTGAAGTCTCATTTGGCCTCCCCCCGCAGGTCCTCCAAGTCCGAGACCTGGGGCACCCCCTCCCCTCCCCCTCCTCGGCCTCCCCCCTCGCATACCTCCACGCATGTCTCTTATCGTTTCCAATAACGTTATCCTCAAGCGTTCCTCCTGAAAAACAAAACAACCATATTTTAGTAAAAAAACACTACCAATTTTTATTATGAGCCACGTAAAGCCTCTCTGGTAAGCACAGCGCAGACCCTTGTTTTCAAAAACACCCTGCTTACTAAAATAGCTAAATAACGTCGACGATCTTCGTCAACTTTGACTTCTCGACGTTCTACTGGTTCTACAACTTCCGATCTCGATCTAAGATTATAACTGTGACCCGTCGGTGTGCCACGATGGCCATGAAACGTGTTACGTCGTACTGATCTCATTGTGTACGTGTCACTGCCTGAAGTGTCTTTCACTTTGAGGAACCAGCGGTCAACAAACTTGCTACAAATGAAGGGGACTGACAATGTCACACCTTCTTTGTCTCTCCTTTCTTCCAGAGAACCCACGTCGACAGATTTCAATAACTTTGCTATAATACAGTTCTCTGACTCTAGAAAACGTCGGAAGTCGACAATTCAGGAAGGAACAAGGAACACGTTTGCCTCTGTCGGTAGTGGCAGTCAGTCAAAGTTCTTCGTCCGGAGTCCCCGCAGCCTTACTATTATACTATAGTGTATTGTCACGTTGCCCCAACAAAGACATTTTACTGTGTACTTCAACTTAATTGCCGTCCATTTGTCGCCTCACGTCAACAGAAGTTTCAGAACTACTCGGGTACTATATTATTTACTGATGTGGAGATATTGACGAGGTCAGGTTAGAATGTTTATCTACTTGTACGGGTCAGAAAGTCGATTAATGATTTGCATGATAAATACGCGGTGTTATCTTAATACACTACGCTTTCATATACTAAAACAAACACTTGCGAACAGTGTAAGTAAATGCAGATGAAGGACAGATTAATCTGATACGAGATGTAGATGTAGCGCATGTTCGTTAAAAATAGTACATGAAGTTGATAAAAAATTTTAAGTCGCCTGAAGATGTACAGTTTTTCTGTTTGAATAAGTGATATAACAGTACCTATATAGAAAAACACAATAAAATGAGGCGACGATCGCACATTCGCACTATTTTGATACAATCGCAAAAACTAAACCTTCGAGATTTGACAGGAAGATGCGATTTACTAGTAGCTTTTTTATTGAATTAATTTTAAACAATTTGTTTTGTTTTTGTTTGAGTTTCAGGTAAATACATACTCGATCAAGGCCAGCCCCCGACTCTTCTCAACAAAATTGTTTTTGTAATCCTCCAACAAGTACAACAATTTATTTTAAGTTTCAACTCACCACCAACAACGCCCAAAAACTACGAAAATCGCAGCAAGTATTATTGGAATAACCAAACTCAGTGTTGAAGTCTTGACTCTCTCAACTGTAAACTATAAACACCCGTAAAACTCGTAATAAATCGTGTGCTAGTGCTGCAGTGTAAGTAACTCACACAAATTATTAAACAATGCACGCTACTATTTTATTGAATCTAAATTGCTGTTTATTATGTATTTCCAGATTTCGAGAACCCATGAATCGAGAAAACAAATGGAGTTAGACTTCCTACATCCAAACAAGTCACCCTGACACGTTTCCCATTCCAGCTCACATCTTTTAACTGCTTTACGAATTTAAATGGCCAAGTTCAGAAAATAGTTACCTCAGTCAAGTCGATCCTTCCGTGACAGCTTGAAAAGCACACTGAAACAGCCCGGTTTGAAATTTCGAAGGCATCTCATGAGTAAGCGTCCGGAGCGACTTCCCTTCGGTCGAACCCCCACACAAATGCTGGAGGAAGGGCCGCCCTTGTGGACTCATGTGGACTAGCCCACGTTGGGAGTGTGGAGAGCGCATCTTGCCACTTCAGTTGGATGGTTGCGGAGCCCCGGCCAGAGGATACGCAGTGGGTTGGTTGGGAGTCTAGTTGCTTCCTCTCCCAGATCCTTGGCTCATTCCTCTTTTGACTCTGAAGGCGAGAAGGTGTGTTGCTGTTGCTGCCGCTGGTCTAGATAAACGGGTTTTTTCTACCTACTAAAATACATTAGGTCTACGTAGCAGATACAGTCAGCCGATACAGTCAGCCCCAGACCACACGAGTCCCACGGACGGACACAAACCCGAGCTGTAGCAGTGGGGGCCCATTGTTGCCTAATCGAAACCACCAAAGTCCTAACTATCTATTTAATTCTGTGGTCCTAACGAAGATAACCCTTTTCCATGAAGCTAAAAAAGAAAAATTAGGTCGATAGGTCATAGAATTCCAAGATTAAAAATTCTTAGAAAATGACTATCATAGTATTTCTCCTGGACACTTCTGCATCTATGAACCAAAAGGTGTTCTTCGGCGGACGACCCACTCTGTTAGATGTTGCCAAAAGTGCTGTGGAGACTTTCGTCAAGGTAAGCTACTTTGCTATAGCTTAAGAGTCTGACCTGGTATGTCTTTTCCCCCAACCTATCCTAGGTAGTAATGTCCCTAGTTAACTGCGCAACCTGAAGGCATAGGCGAATACTAATACATTTTATTATTATCTGTGATAATCATTTTTGACTATCAATAATAATAATAAATAAACTGGGACGAATTTTAAAGAATGCATGTGCAGAGTTATGTTATACATTCTTCGTTGTATTTTAATAGGTGCGACAAAGACACATTGATAGCCGAGGTGATCGTTACATGCTGCTGACATTTGAGGAACCTCCGTCTAACATTAAGGTTCATGACTCGCCAATAATTTCATATCAAGTTCGTTTTTATGGTAAAAATTATAATAAGTGGTGATTTCAAAATTTAGGCAGGATGGAAGGAAAACTTGGCCACCTTTATGTCCGAGTTGAAAAACCTGCAAGCAAACGGGTTAACTACTTTAGGAAACGCTTTAAGACACACTTTTGATGTTCTTAATGTAAATCGAATGCAACATGGTATTGATACGTATGGTCAAGGGAGATGTCCATTTTACTTAGAACCTTCCATAATTGTCTGCATCACTGATGGTGGACAGCTGTCATCGAATTCCGGAGTCCAAGATGAAGTTAGTTGTCTATTTTTACTCTCTTTTTTCATGAAATATTCAGTTTACAAATTAAAATGTTAAATTATGTCCTTTCAGCTTAAAATGCAAGGTACTAGTCCGGGGTTTGAGTTGACTCGAGAACCGTTTCGATGGGACCAAAGGCTGTTTAGTTTGGTGCTGCGAATGTCAGGAATTCCTTCAGGGGAAAGTCCAACTGGTCTGGTTCCATCAGACAACTCTCCCATCGATGCCATGTGTGAAGTCACTGGAGGAAGATCTTATGCAATAACTACAAATCGAATGCTTCACCAGTGTATCGACTCTTTGGTACAAAAGGTGCAAGCAGGGGTAGTTATTCATTTCGAAAAATTTGGCCCTGATCCTCAGCCTATTGATGGTACCTATTGTTTTATTACCTATTGTTTAGTTGTACAAATTAACTGTAGTATGTTAGCAGTTGTTTATTTAATAAGAATACTGGATTTTATCCCCTTAAAATACACTGATTAAAAAAAATCAGTATGGGGTTAGTTAAGTGACTGCTACTTTTCATGTGAAATCAGAGTCGAGATTGTAACATGTTGTGTGTCATAATCTTAATCACTTAGTAGTATTCCTTAGCAGTACAGTTTGGATTCAATTGATAGGCATCCCCATAGGTCTTGTGTTTCACCTTGGTTTGTATTTAATTCACAGGGCTCAAACAGGATGATAGTGAAATTGAAATGATCGACGAAAAAAACGGCTCAAGCAAACCAGTGTGGCAGAATTCAAGACGGATGATTTACGTCCCGAGGACAAACTCCAAAGGATTTGCTGGAGGGTTTTGGCCTATTCCGGAATCCTTCTGGCCCGACCAAACCTTGCCTACGTTACCTGCTAGAGCAGCTCATCCGAACCTGAAATTTTCTTGCCATCCGGCTGAGCCTTTGGTTGTAGAGAATTTTCCTTTCGATAAATATGAGTTGGAACCTAGTCCTCTCACTCAGTTTATTCTAGCTCGAAAACAGCCAACAGTGTGTTGGCAGGTAATTATATTTAATTATTACTAATTTTGAACTGTTGCAAGATTGAAGCGCTGGCATACTTGCCGATTTAACGATTACTGTTACTTTAAATGTGCGTTTGTTTTGATTCAGGTATATATGACCAATAGTTCCAGAAATAATTCAATAGGATTTACTTTTGGTTACCTGAAAGCATCGACGAACCTAACTTGCGTTAATCTATTTGTAATGCCGTACAACTACCCTGTACTGCTTCCACTGATTGACGAACTATTTAGACTGCACCGACTGAAGCCTTCAAATGAGTGGCGAGCCCAGTTCGCCATGTATCTTGCGGGAATGCCTCCTTACTACTCGGGCCCTTTAAAACGAGCATTAATTCGGATGGGGGCAACAAATATCGCCCAGACTATTCCAGAAGAAAACTACTTGTCATATTCTGCACTTAGTTACCTGAAGAAATTGAAAGCGCAATCTAAGACCGAATATGATCGTACTTGTAACGAGGTAGCCTTACGTGTGAAAGCATCTGAGCCTAAGAGAGTAGTCGCTTCATTTAAAAATCCATTCGATGTACCGAGGCATCAACTTTTAGATCACTTAGCACGTCTTCGTTCTTACTTTTTAAGACCATCCTTAAATACTCCATACCAACACGGTAAGTTTGACATCGTAAGAACAGCCTTTCCAGGATCACAGAATCATCTGATGATAACGTCTGAGTTTCAAAAGTGTCGATGTAATGTTTTAATCAAAACATGTGTGTGTTTCTTGGTATTATTTTAGACTCACTTCACAATATGCCTGTTGGACAAATGGGTAACTATCAAGAATATTTGAAACGAATGCCAACCCCATTACGAGAGCTGGAATCTGCACCTGTTCGACAGCATATGTTCGGAAATCCTTTCAAGATCGACAAGCGAATGATAATCGACGAAGCGGATATTGATTTCATGGGAAGTCAAGGAAAAAGTCCAAAGAAGGACAAGGAATCTGTTAACAATAATATACCTGCAGGTGGTATGACCCCTGCTCCGGTGCAAGTATCATCGCCGCTGCCTCCTGTACTGCGTGGAATGAAAAGAAAAGCTGGCCCGTTACCCAAAGATTACAGATATACACCTTACAAAAATCGTAAAATGCACAAAGGGATGGACGAAGATAGTGATTCTGACGCCTACCTGAGTTCCGCACCGTCTAGTCCTATGAGCCCAATGATGCATCCTGCCTCTCCCACTCATAACGACTTGTCTAGGGAAAAAGAGAATGCGATAGGAGATAGGCTTCCAGTACCTTTCGTAGAGTCATTCTGCTCCTCCAAAGATAATAGAATGTTTGGGGATGAATCTCTGGTTGTAGATGAATCTCCCTACGAGAACAAAATTTCTTCCTCCATGTCTTTCGATGGTAGTAATTATAGTAGAAATGATACGTCGGGTATGAATGCTAATGTTCCTTCCAATGAGCCACCACCGTATGAGGACAAAAATGATCTAGATGACCAATTAAGTCACATTCATCGTTATGATATGAATGGGGGAAGCAGTATAGCGTTGCAGGCTGAAGATGTGAAACCTTTAATACCAGGTAGAAAGAGTCCTAACGCAATGACAACGACGACTACTCAGAACAATCTTGTAATTCCACCAGACAATGGAAAAATCTTACCGACTGTTGTACAAAAACCTAATCACGTTAAGGCAAATGCTAGCATTAATAGTATTCCACCTTCAAGTCCAAGTACAAATCATGTAGGGCCTGTTAGTTCACCGAATAGTAAAAGCAAGAAAAAGTCTCCGAGTTCTACGAAAAATGCTATCCAAGCTTCTACTTCAGTGTCCACCAAGATAACTAACAAAGAAGAGTTAAAACCACCCCCAGCTCCTCCTCCTCCTCCTCCTCCCCCTGTAGACAAGGATGACGAAAAGACTGCAAGCAAGAACCTTGCTATAAGGATTGAACTCTTCAGTGAAATACGACGTCCACGAATGAGTAAGAGCTGAGATAACAATTTGTATTTAAAGGAGTTCTTCAATAAGTTAATCCAACTATTCCTTTGGTTTCAGGGACGGATTATATTTTATCCCAACTTACCATGCTCTCTGGATCTTTGGACACGAAACTCCGCTTCATCAAAGAGCTAGCAAGGGAAGCACTTCGGTTTAAACGAAAAACTTTGGCGAATGCCATAAACGATCAAGCAAAGGTTTTAGCACCGCTATGTAGGAAGACATCGTGATTCTTGATACTCATCCATTTTCAACTTGCATAATATGATTGATTCGCCACTGCTGTGTTTAATAAACAAAAGGGGTGCTCATCTTTCTTACCGGATTAGGATAGGTGACGTTCGTTTAGTCGAAGTCTGAGGCAGACATCTCAAAAAACCGCATCAAAACCTTTCGAATATTAACATAGTTTAAAACAAAAGTTCAAAGACTATTTATACATTTAGTGATGACGACTTTTATAACAGTTCGTTCCTAGATTAATTTCGAGGCTTTGAAGTTACATGTTTTGTAATAATGTGCAGATGAATTTCATTGCGTACCTAATAGAATTTAGAGAAATGAAGAATACCAACCCGTGAGGAATCTTGTGTTCTATATTCTGTGTTTGTTGAGTAATAATGATTATTCCACAGTAAAATTAATTATGAATAGTTTGTAATTTACATAATTGACTATTAGTTTACTGTATAAATGAAGTGAACTGGAGGCAGTTTTGTTTGTGATACCGAAGAATCACAAACGGCAAAACAGCCTAAACCAAAGTTACAAATGATTTTGATCAGATATGATATTGCGTTACTAAGCCTGTCTCATTATTAGACTGACGACAGATATAAGTCATCATAAACTGATGTTGCTTTTATTGTCCTTCCGTCCCACACCTCACATACAACATTAAGCAAAACACACGCATTGACCTTAGGATATAATTTCCCACATTTGCTCACCATTCGGGAATTAATAAGACAGTTCACAGTTAGGTGATGTAGGTACACAATTAAGTCACTATCATTATACCTTAATTGTTTAACATCAATCAATATATTTAATAATTTCATAGAACAATCTCCTAAGAGCTAATGCAATAGATCTCTCATAATCTACTGGTAGAAGTTTCAAACATTTTTACTACAGTTTTCTCTTTCCCATAATACGTCTAGTTTCTTAGAGTTGAAATTTTTGTGCTTCTCTCCATATTTTTTAATACTGTGGCTGCTGCGCTGCTGATAGTTTCGACGAAGGGTTTACCTATTTAGTATTATAGTCGACGAGATTCTTACCGGAGGAAGCATATTGCATTAAATTCATATTCAACAGAGCGTCAGTCCAGCTGAATTAAAGATATTTTTGGACTGTCACATTAACCATCTTAGAACTGACGCTCTGTAGAAATCGTAGTTAGGTATTGATAATACTTTTGGTTGCGCATATCTTGCTATTACTAGTGATGACTGATTAGATGTTCCTTGCAGTCGTGCTGTACTTTGCAGTTCAACGATTTCATGTGTTAGTTTGTTCGATTAGTGGGCTTTCTTTTCCAAAGCAGCAAGCTGCTCCCGCAAGTCATCAACTGCTTCTCGTACTTTCTCTAGACTGTTTAGAGAGAAAAAAAATCTCAAAATTCATTTCCGAATCTCGAGACTCTGAAACAGTTGAGTGTCAGTGTAATTACCTGTAAGCAGTTGAGAGCTTGCTTATTATGTTGCTCTTAACCTGGGCGAGTTCTTGAGGACTGAGAGTCTCATCCCGATGAGATCCTGTGTACTTCAAAGCATCCCATATAATTTTATCTCCAGCCTCGGCCATTTTCTTCTCCAGTTCTTCCAGCTTATCCAACTCACTCGACGGTTTGCTTTGTCCATAAAAACAAAAGAATATTCGTTAGGTCCAAGTCGTAGGAGGAAAGTAAAAGCACATAATTAATACTCATGTTATTACATTCTACATTGCTACTTTGACTGTTAAACAAGTTCCCTATCTCATTTCCTGCTATTTGTACTCCTGAATACTTTTGTTTGCCTTTTACGTATTCAAACACACTGTAACTTATTGCTAGTTTTTATGAATGTGTAGTTCCGAGATGGACGCCACAAACCTACAAACAACAAATGATGAATGATCGGACTTTTACAAAAAATGAACCCAGCTGAAGACTGAGGAACAAATTGTTACACCTGAGATCAACTAAATTGGATGAAAAATATCTGATTTACTATGAGTATATGGTTTGGTTTAATGTCCACTACATAAACTGAACTATATATCTGGTGAAATCCGATTCCCCTTCTGCATCAAACTTACCTCGGAGTTTCTCGCTTTCGCTTAACATTCGTAGACATGGCCAAGTTCTTATAGAACTGCTCTAAAATCCAATCCCGATCGTCTTCTTCCTTGTTTGTAACATCATTTTCCTTTTTCTTCTCTGCTTTCTGAATGGCTTCTTTAGATTCTTTTCCCTTAGTTGCAGTTGTAGTGGCTCCATTAGATGCAAAATGACTTTTGGACTTGGCTAATGGGGATGAAATTGATCCGGTAGACTTCACTTCCTTAGCCTCTTCACCGTTGTTGTTGGCTGTGCTGCTTTGAGTTGAAGTTTGCCTTGTGGCTTTCTCATTACTTCCCCTCTTATCGACTCCAAAGTAGTTAGACCAATCAATATCTTTCTTTGATTTTGGCTCATCACTTTTTCCAGAAGTTTGGGGAGAAGATTCCATTATCGGAGCGTTCTCCAAATTCTTTCCTCCACTTCTTTCCTGATTGAAGACTTCACTCAGAGTTGCAAGCACCGCTGGATCCGTCTCTTTCTTAAAGCGATTCAAACCTGTAGCTTTTGCCTGAGGGACGCCGTCAAATAATCAAATATTAAAATTCTGCATCTCCACCCGTTCAATTTTCATAATTCTCAAGAACAGAATGCATCTGACTCAAGAGCAACTTACAATCAAATCTCGAGTTCCAACTCTCTTGCTCCTCTTGTCTGCGAGGAACTCAATCGGATCTCCTTCAGAGTAGAAAGCGTTGTCGAAGCTCATCGGCTGCTCATAAGTCTCGAATGTCCGTGGAGCAGATCTCTTTCCGGTTTCACGTTTCCCCATTCCCATTCTGGGTCGGATGTACATATCCATGATCGCCTGGATTTGTTCCGGAGTCCAACGATGCCCAGATTGCTGAGGCGACCTTTCAATCGGACTTTGACTCTCAGTCTCATCATAATTTCTTAGAGGATTCGACTTCTTATTTTTCCTACTAGACTCCTCAACCATTTCTTGGCCATCAAGAAGAAGTAACAGTTTCTCAATCTCTTCATCAGATAAAGACTCAATCTCGTCAGTCAGTGTTAGTAATGAATCTCTCGATCTGTGCTTATTACGAGAACCTGGTCCGTACTTGTTAGTGCTGCGAGGGATATGATACAACCCTTTGTTCTCAAAATCACGGAAATGAGACTTAGCCCGAACTGAGTTTTCGTTGCTTTCATCTCTAAAAATTTAATACAACGCTTATGCAAACAACGCCTCCGGAATAAAAGGCTCTACGAACTTTCTCTACTTTCTAAAACTCTTATCACATTCAGTTTCACACTCATCCCACGCCCAATCCGTCTTCCTTTCGTCATACAAGCATGCTTCTAAATATTTCTAAAGTTATTTTAGGCTGGCAGAAACTTTACAAACACTCACGGACTTTGTCACGAATTCTAAAATATGTTATTCCTTTCCCTGCATATATATTTTCTACGTACCACTTTGCAAGCAAAACAAACTCTGTCCTAAAGTCCTATGAACCTTTTATCATCTAAACATCCATTCGTTGCATAAAACGTAACTCGAAGACACTTATTCGGAAATTAATGAAAATGAACCCTTGATGAATCATTCCCATTCCCCGTTTCACACACACTCCATCCGATGCCAACATTTCTAGAATGACTAATAATCTAAAATCTAGACCAATTGAGAATCTCTAGAAATTTGTACTTACCCTTGCTGAATATACTCTTGATCATCATTCGAATAAGGCTGAATCTCACCATGAGGAAGAACAGTTTTCTTCATATAAGACAGAGGAACACGTCCAATATACCTCTTCGCCCTTACCAAGTCATGGTCCATTCCTTTCAAGACATCTCGTTTGGCCCGAGGAATCTCGTTATCCTCAACTTCATCCTCCAAATAATCCCGTTGATGATTGTGATTGACCTGATTATTCCTTCCTTCAATTAAGCCCCCTTCCACACTCAAACCCAATGCCAGAAGAACCAACAATGAAATCAAACTCCCCTGTTTCATTGTGAAAGGTCAGATTCTAAACTGTGCAGCAAATATTTCAAGACTTCCACAAAACCTTTGTGCCCAGACTGCACTCTGGTATAGTATTGCAGCAAATTGTAAATCGACTCCCAAAACTGTCTATTCCTTCCTCGTCAAACCATCTGAGTCGTCTAAAACTCCGTGAGACTTGAATGTGAAGGTTTATTCGCAAAATCGCAAAATAATGAAAGCCCCAACTCCAGCGCATGGAACATTCTCCGGATCAATATCTTCAAGCAGTATGGGAAAAACACAAAAAATCCTCTCGCTCATCTTGTCCCCAAGAAGACCAACACCAGCAGAGACTACAGGAAAAGCATAGGCACACAGATACGGGAGAAAGAGAAGGTTCCATCGTTGATCGTCACTGTAGATCGTACCGTAGATACCCGCACGGAACTTTCTCCCTGAATTTCTCGCTCAAAGTCTATATATAACAATATGAAGTCCATTCATCCGAAATACAATGAACAAGCCTTTCTCCTTTCATCCATACTCCCCATAATATGATGAAGTATATTATACTTCTCTCAGTAATAAATGTAGAATTCCTCTCTCATCTGCGTGCGAAAATGCCATACGAACTTGTACTCAGCAAAATTGTGTGTAGGAGGCTTCATAAAAGATATATTATGCCTTTGTCAATAAAGTCCATACTTATAGGTACGTGTACCGCAGTATTGCTCTCCTTCGTTTGCCTTGTAAAAGTGCAAAAATACTGCAGAAAAGGTAAAGAATTCATGTTGTAGAATAATATGAAGGATGCACACAGAAAATTGAGAGATAGAGAATGTGTTGGGAATTTTTATGAGTACATCACCAGAAGAAACTCCGGTATTCCTTTAATGATATTCCCAGGAATGTAATATTACTTTCCTAATCCGTGTGAGAGGTATCCCTGCTTACTCACCGACTCATTTAACCAAGAGAGGCTTCTTTCGCTGAACAAAATGCTCATCTGTTCGTGCAAATTCACAAACTTTTACTCATAGGAAATGGAAGTGTATTAGGATGCAGTCCCTGGTTATTAATTTGTCAATCATATCTTTCTTTCTCTCATTTCCGCTTCGTGAGTACTTGAAAGTCTCCTCGAGAGTTCTCCTTTTAAATTGCTTGAGAAACGGAGTGCATATTCAAGTAGAGATAAAGAAACACAAGACCATTTCACTGTACAGCAAAAGGTACTTTTTCGACTTCGGACGACACAATTTATTCTAGTCTTTCTTACGGGCAAATCCTTCTAAAACTGGGACGTTATTTTAAACAAGGAGAATACACGCTCAGAAAGCTTTTTGGCAATTTATTGGCAATCTATTCATCTTTCCATGAGGGATCATCCTCAATTTAAAACAAGCAAGAAGTTTACTTTCCCCAACTAGAAAGAAAGACTTCTGGACTTTTCTCTTCACTGGCAATGCAAGCCATTAAGATTGTGATGTTGATGCGGATAAGTATGATAGTCGTGATAAACCGGAGGCTGGTTATTCGGTTTATTGCTGTGTCCAGTTTGGCATCTCGCACAATAATGTCTCGACAAAGCAGGTCTTCGTCTCGGTCCTCTACACCGAAATGCAAATTTCGCCTCTTCAGCCATCTCCGAGCAAAGAGCCACTTGATCGGAATTCGCATTCATTTTAGCATTCCAGCAGAATTCGAGTATCGCTACGAGAACCGCAATTGCCAATCCCACAAGAAGCACCACGAACACTCCTCCTGTTTGCATAACACACACAAATACCAAATTCATATCAAAAGCCTCTCCCAGAATTCCACGTAACATTCAACTTCATCAGGCAAAACAAACGAAAATCCTGTGTACACATCTCTACACTCGTTTTCTCCCACTTCAATCAAACTAATTACTGCAGACAGAAATAGACTCACTTCAATTATCCACAAATCCACCCAAAACTCAACTCACCGATGCTATCGACTCCCAGAGCAGAAGCTTTCGTGTCTTGCTTCTTGTACTCCCGATTACAATTATGATACTGTTCGGGTGAAGTATTCTCTCGTTTCCACCACTTATTCTTGTACCATTGAATTGCACCACTTTCCTGCATTTCCAGAATCGCCAAAGATATCTTGTCCCTCCATGGAGAACCTAATTATATTTATTTCATTTGCTAAGTCACCCAGAAATCCAAACACACATTTGCTACCGTTATACGCAAGAATTCGGAACTGATTGACACCTTTATTTGTGTCGTTCCGAGTACACACAGAACACATAATTCGTCTGTAATTAACAAGTAGGAAAGCTAGAAAGCAAGCGACATACCGATTGGCAATGCTATCCCATATCCTTTTGAGTCCAACATTCCTCCAATTTGTGTCAAATTACAGTTCTGCTGAACGATGTAATCAATTGAAGTAGATTCCATGAGAAACGCGTAATTGCCTTCGAGAACTCGACGAATCCCTTCTTCATAAGATTGAGTAAACACTGAAGGTTTCCTACTCTCCATGAAACGCCACATTTTCTGGTATGTTTCGATTTTCGAGTCCTATCCTCAAATAGATAGACATTAGACTCATATCAACTTTAATTCAATATACTTTTGGATATCTATTTGGTATCTATCGGGATATCTCACCCTGAAGAATGTCATAGTTGAACCAGATTCCAAACTTCCGTAAGAAATCTCAGATTGCTCGGCCAAATCTTCAGCAGATTCAATTGGTGAATTCATTCTTTCTACCGTAAGGAATGCAGCTAGATTAGCTGTGTACGAAGATACAATTACGATACTGAAGAACCACCAAATTCCTCCGACAATTCTAGTAGACGCTGTCTTAGGATTCAGATCAGATCCTTGCTGCATTAATGTGCCTAGAAATTCCACACACACGCTTTTGATTAAATATTGTAAACTAGATAAGTAATTCATTCATTGTCCTAAGTTTCTCACCAATTGGATACCAAAATGCATTGGCAATGCTAAACTGATTCCTCACTACACCCACAGCTGAGCCTGGGGCATAGGTCATCGCTGCAGTTGTCGCAGACCATTCATGAGGAGAGAAACGGGCGACAATAAACATAGTTATGCTGACAAGGAAGTACGAGACAAAAACAAACAACCAGATTTCCACAGCCAATGGATTCAGAAAACTAAACAACCGAGCTGGAGGACGATTTGGAACTTTGAATAAAATCGAAATCCCAAGATTCCTGAAATATATCCAAAGAAATTGCAAATTCAAACACAAACTTCTTCTTACGCATTCTCTACGTTCACTGAATTGGAATTAACAAGTTCTCCGTGATTTGCTTACATAAACGGCTTTGTGAAATCGATAACACTTTCTCTCGCATAGTTTATTGTGATCGCTCCAATCGCCAAGTCCACCGACTAGAGAATTCCAAGACTTTGTGTGTTCAAATTCAAAGAAATCTGCGAGAATATAATTTGCAACTTTTATTTGTACCTTGTCTATCAATTGTCGCACTACTCCGTTCCACTCGCCACTTTCGTGATCATAAATTCCATGTTTTCCATCAGCAACAACTTCCAAGACGTACTTGAAACCCACATTCTGGGCAATCAGTTTCAGAAGATCAATAGCAAAGCCTTCGAAACGAGCATTCCCTGTTAAATTGCTCCCTTCCTTCAACCTCACGTAGGGATTTTCCTAAGTAAATTCGCATGTTGTACATCTTAAGTGTTTGTCTTTCCTCAATATCAACACAGACTGATATTTGTCATTTAAACTTACAAGAACGAGTGTCACTACAAGAGTCACATTCGCCACGCCAGTGTCCCAGAATGCTCGAGGTTTTGTTATGTTTAACTTCCTGTCGGGAGTCCACATTCCAACTTTCTTCCATCCATTTGGCCCCAGTCGTACCACGTCTACCTTCAGAGATGACCGATCCCCTTCTTTAAACGCCACTGGGCCAGAAAGTCCTTTGAAGTCGACCTAAAAGTTACCGAGAAACCCAGTTTCAATCATGAGAACAGACTTTGAATCCTTTTCTATATTACGTACCGCTGTAATGTAGTTAAGCAATGACAATCCATCTCCCCAAGCGTTGTCTTTGTCACAGGAAAGATTTGCAGGTGATATCGTGTGAGATGAGTCCAGTGCAGATAAGCCTAAGCCCAAGGCCATCACACTATCAAAAGCAAATGCAGTTTCAGTCTGAAAGTACAGAAAAACATTTCCCATCAAATTAAAATACGACAATTCATACAGGTCCCATTCAAACTACTTTATTTAACTATTTACTTGGATTGTAGGAGATTTCTTATCCCAAATAGCTGAGCTGATTTCCTCATCTCCAAAATTCTTCAGTTCATTCCACTTCTCATGAAGAAGTCGGGACTCCTGGTTTACAATTTGGAAAGATGTCAAATTCACATGAGATCTGATGTACCCCGTCATATCCACCGTACTCAAATCCTAAGAAAATTCAAATTGCTATTTTACTCCAACCTTTTCACTCAAATCTTATTCATACTGTGCAACAAGACTTTACCAGGTTGGTAATCACATAATGATACTTGTAATCTGTCATCTGCAAAGTCACAATCTGTCCAGGGAAGACAAATATTAATCAGAGTTAATCCCCAACGTCCGAAATTCTACTGTCTTACAGCTCTCAGAAGATCTGGCAAGCTTGACAGCTTCAAATCCAAAATGAGATGTCTGATTTCCCGACTCTTCACTTCAGCCAACACATGTCGATAGTAATCAGGACCTACTCTCCTCACAATGATGTTATCCACCGGAGCAGGCTCCCTTAAAAGTGCCTGCGTCCTTAGGAGACCTCTTTCATCTTCATACAGAATTGCCACACTTTGCCATCTGAGGTAACTCGAAAGCTCCCTCAGCAGTTGTCCCCAAATCTGCATCGTTGGAGACAGCCTCACTGCAAACTCAGGATCCGGCTGACGCTCTTTAATTCCCTTTGGAACCGTCTTGTAATGCGCATACGAAGGAGTAGAGAAAAACAGCGGAATGTCCATCGTCGCACTTGTCCAGAACAACTTCCACTCCAGCGATGGGTCCACATCACTCGCTCCTCCAAGAATCGCAACCACTCCTGTTCCAAGAACTTGACACAGAGTTTTAGACGCTCGGAAAATATCTCCTGGCTTCACGTAAATCGGTTTCCCAACTAAAGTTGTATTCGGTAGGAGAATCTTATCCCGGTTTAGAACTTTTATTGCCCATTTGTAGCCGAAATCTATCGCACCTCCTTCCTGTTCTTCAGGCAGCACGATTCCTACGCATTTTAAACAATATTCTTTCATGAGTAAACTATATAGTTGAGTTCATATCTGTGTATTAATACATTTACTCCTAGCTCGTAAATTAGGCCTGGACCTCTGCTTCCTACAAAAAAATTTCCAAGTACTCTTACCGACATTAAGCGTTGCTGGAAGCGCAAGCACCCCAGAGAAAAGCACGAAGATAATAGCACACGTTATTTGTATGGATTGCATAGCTGAGAAGGTAAAATTGCTTCACCAAAAGGCTTTGGTGACTGGCACTCTGGGACTGTTAATTAAATATGCACAGCATGTGGAAGTCGATCAACAGTCGTCTGTTCCTTTCCCCAAACTGAATTTCTCCAGGAAAATCCGTGTGTGTGTCTTCATGTTACTTTAATAGCCTCGTGTGTGTCAATGCCAACTACCAATTAGGTTGTGATCATAACTCACAAAAGAATATTTACCCTCCCATAATATTCCCTGCACAATCTCTCTTGTAGGGATTCTCCCACCGAGAAATTATATCCGTTTGCTTGACAGATACAAAGTCAACACGAAGAAAGCAGTCTGTCCATGGAAAAAGAAAGCACACGAAGATCGATCGAGTTGGGAATTCCAGGCGCATCTTTGTTTTCAGTTGCGCAATATTAAACGTGCTGAGATTTACTCATCTTGGGCAAAACCACAAAACCACACTCGAGTCTTTATTGCATGCAAAATTCAATGTCAAGTCCTGTCTGAAATAATGCATCCTAATTAAACAGTAATTAATTATTACAATTGTCTGTGTGAATATCAACGCAGTGTTAACATCCTGTGTGAGATTTCGCAATAAACCTACAAATACAAATTCAGGGCCATCCAATCAAAACTAGATTCAATCTCCTATCTATTATTAAACACATGAACTTGAATCATGCGTATGTGTGCAATTTTAAAAAATGTAACGAGTACCACATCTTAAATTCTCTACAAGAGTTCCAATTAAAACAGTTCATCCCTTATCAATTTTATGCAAACAATTTATTATTCGCCCAGTTTATTAGAATTCGCAATTTAACAAGTTAACAATGTGTATCATCCACAGTCTAGTAGTTTTTGAAAAACTACTTATAAAACAACCTTCACTCTCACGTATACAGTCTTCATCTTCCGATTAGCAGCAGCAGCAAGCAGGAGCAATTAAATAGTTAAATTGCGTTTGCTTCTGCATCGGAACACAATCAAGTTGAGAGCGTGTTTTTATCGAACACTCATTTCATTAGATATGCATTGAAAATGCGATTGTTGTGTGTGTAGTCTACTTTACTCTGTTGGCCATACGAAGAGACTCAATCGAGATTTTGGATGAAGGGGAAACTGGTGCTTTAAAAGAGGTCATGTATGCCACTGCAGCATTTAAAAAATGAAAAAATATAATAAAAAAACTACATCTACTTCCACTACCACTGCTATCAAATAAGCGCCCTGTTGAGCCGAGTGGGTATCATTTAGGTCATCCGCTACGGTTACTTTACTGTGTCTGAGCTTACATACTTACTTACTACTACACATATTACTACTACTCCTCTACTTATATACACTCTTGATTACTTATTATTAGTTGTACCACTGCACTGCAGCTCTCATCATCATTTCACATTTCATACGATCAACCTTTGCTTCATATACTACAACCAGAAATTACCAGATGCACAGAATGTTGAATATTAGACGCGATGCTGTTCACTCTCTTTCAGGCTTTACTTTTATTAATCCCCAGCTATCTGAATTGATCTGCTTGTGATACTAGACACACTACTGTTAGTCTTATTGCATCCGAAGTATCTCTATACATGCAACTCCAATAAATCTAACTCTTCTTGATTTAAGGCCCATTTGTCAATTCAAAATAAATTGTAACCTTTAGCACAACGCGCATCTGCATATCTCATTCATTATGTTATCCTACTGTTCGCTGCTGTATGGTAGTCACATTGTAACTTAACTGTGTAAGACAATCTCCACTCATCAAAAATGAATTACGAAGCAGAAGAAGTAGAGAGAAGCACTCCACACAAATTACACAGTTCGAATTTCGTGATGTACTTTTCATGCTTATTCGCACATTACTTAAATGTCAGTGAAGCAAGAATTAAAGCAACCTTGCCCTTGCCCTTTGAAAGAGTCAAGGGAATTAAGGAAGTCACTTTTCATGTGAAATTAGATTCTCAACTGTCTCTCTCATCAGTTCGCGATTGTACTAACCTATTTTCTTTGTGTCTTTCACACATTCATTCACTATACTTCCCTGCGTTCTTCTAGATTCTAGATTGTAGATGTGCTTGATTGTGCTCGTGAATCTGCTATAATTATGGGATGTAACTGGTAACATTTCTACATGTAATTAGTAAGAAATAAAAGTATAACACACGAAACCAAGTGTAGCGAAACTGGCAAATGGCATCAGTCATAAAAGTGGTGTATTCTCTAGGTACAATAAAAATGAAATCTAGTCTAGAGTACTCAAGAATCTAGAAGAGAAGACTTAAAAGGACAACGAGTTATTAAATTTTACAGTAGGTGTGTGTAATACACTTCTTAATTGTCATATTAAAACACACTTTCAAGTCTCAAGTATCATGACATTAAACTACACCTTAAGAAATGTGTGTAGAATCTTTTTATGTATGAACGCGCTAATGGCGTGCTTCACCGCAGATAATATATTGCAGCTTGCAGATATATCGCGACTAGCGAGGTTCATGGCTCAAAGACGAAGATGAATGGCAAGCCACCAAATCCTCTCAGCTATACAGAAGGACATTCTCAGTTTCTGTGACCTAAAAATTATCCATCATCCGCATCATTCAACATAAGCGTCAACCAGAGTAGAAAAAATATGAATAAACCAAAACCCATTAATAGTTCGTTCCCCTCCTTCGCCAAGTGTAAATATAATCTAAGCTGCTACACACGTTCCCTTTGTCAATTTAAATTGCTTGTAAAGTCATTTAAATTCATGCTTTCAGATGTTCATGGAAATTTGCAGCTAAACTGCAAAGAGAGATGACTAACTAAAAAAGATAGACGCTTACGTTAATTTGTAATTCAATAATTTATAATTAGGGAACCTTCCGAAAGACTAAAAACTACGATTTCTATGAATAAATTAAAGTTTGCTTCTAATCGGATTTTTTGTAGGATTAATTTAAATTGTGCGTGGAGAGTTGCGAGTCAAGAAAATGTTGTGTCCGTCAGGTTTTAGTGGTGACGACTTCAAAGAAAGGACGGATGAATGCAACAATACAATAATAAAAATAAATGAGGAATACTCAACGAACCAGAGAGAAGAACCACTTTTACTTTATCCTACTTATCGCCTTCGTTTGGTTAGCGGTGTACTTAATGTGTAATGCAGAAAATCTTTTGCAACTTCAATCGCACATGTATATCAGCAGATATAATAACTACCAACTGGTAGTCTACTGACTTTAATCTAACTGCATTCCTAATCAAAAACTCCTTTATAACAACAATCGAAAATTTCACTTGCAATTTACTTGGCCTATTAAAAAGTAATAATCTCTCATCATTTCTACACGGCACGTTTCACAGGGAAATAAACACTTCGTTTTTCTTAGGTTATCGGTTTTCGCATAAATAAATATTCATCCGTGAGAATTATAACTGCTTCAATTTTGCTACAAGGTTACAAATATTTCTAACGGGAAGGCAAAGAAAACGTCGTTCTGAATTCGATCAAAACCGAAGTTATAAAATTCAGTTTTAGCAGTTTTTTAAAAATAAGTCTGAAACTATGGGCACTAAAAACCATAAACAAAATCCTACTTAGTCAGAACCTCCCCCAAATATTTTTAAGAATCCCAAAACCCCTAATAAAAGTAATGAAATGAAGACCTACTTCCACTCCTAGTCTTAATAAAAATCCGTAGAATAAAGAAATGAAAACACCGCACACACATATAAACCCATCCTCATCTATTCATTTGAAAAACGCCAAGTCACCCTTTCAATCTCTACTAACAAAGTAAATTCACGTTCACATTCAATATATAATGAGTGTGTGTGT
>JAQGAC010000532.1:0-23203 GCA_034696585.1 Isotomurus maculatus
AAAGAAAAGAACAATGAATTTGAGTCAGACTGAAGGAAACTGTAATGAGTAAAACTCGTACTTGTGAATTGATTCTATTCTTAGTTCTGCAGTTTTTCAGCCTTATGTAACAACTGAAACAAAAAATTGAGTGAACTGAAAGAAATCAAACAAACTGGGGAATGGCTGAATTCGATTGGCCTTCCTTGCGTAACCCACAAGAAGTAAAAACATTACATTCCTTCGATTGGTCAACTTAATTTTTAAACATGGTCAACTCAACATCCTAGGATTTATATAATCCGAAATTTCCGCAAGGGGAACAAACTGAACGACTTGAACTTTGGTAAAAAGTGGAGTAAAAGTCCGAAGCGTAGGAATTCTGGCTTTAGCTGCAAGGAACTCCACTGAACCGTAGGTGCGTATCTACTTCTTCTGGTAGGACAAACAGACCCATAAAAGTGCACTTTTGTGCATCGCTATATATTTGTGCCAGTTTTTTTAGAGGAAATCGCTGGACTCTTCAACCCTAAATCCCAGCTATGGTGTACACACATAGCTTAAGCTTACTACACTATTGACAGTTCTCAATACTTCTTCCAGTAGTCACCCTTCACTTTTCAAGCTGCAACATTCAAATGTTGACAGCAACTTTACATCAAAGAACTCTGAGCTAGCAAAGTCTAAAGCAGCACTTGTAGTTTACTATTATTATTTCCTAGTTGCCCTAGCCGGTGTAGAAAATACTTTATCACTTTTTACCGCTTATAGTTTAGAGTGAAAAATCCCACGATTTCTTACCTGAAGTTTTAGCTTAACAATACAAATTCTTGAGTGCACTCACTTAAAACAGAACTTTATACTATGTGACACAATCTTCAGTAGGAGCTAACACAAGGCAGTAAAATTTTGGTAGGGGCACCAAGCAACTCTTGTTCTGACTCCAGGCGTAGGATTCGTCATTTACTTCAGGCTGAGGAACAGTTAGTCTCTAATTGCTGATGGCACCACCACATAACTTTTAATTAGCTTTACGAGTCGAATAGAAGGTGAAATGATTCCTACATTCGTAAAGGGAGGCTTGAGTGGGCTAAAAACTGCGCTGATAGCACTTAATCAGAAGATTTATCTACTTTTGTAAATTAATTAATTTGCACATTATGTAAAGAGAAAATGCTCGTTGATTTGTAATGGTAAGTACTTTCCACGTTCCACACACGCCTGATAAATACCGTGAAGCACAGAGGATTGTGGAGAGAGAGATATGTAACTCGCTTAAATGTAAAGTGATATTTCAGGTCAATCCTGATAATAATTAGAACTCAATTTTAACAAATTAGTTGTCCATCAGCTCTTCAAATGATGATAATCCTTGTGGACGATAATTACTCGTGAACACGGATAAAATTTAGCACTGACGGTTGTGCCAATGTGTCTGAGTAAATATAATAAGTGTCTCCACAATCAACAAGGCTTATTAGCAGTAAATAAATTCGCGTATTGCCCTCTGGCTCCAGTAAACACAGAGATAAGAAAATAATCCAGAGTACTCGTTATGGAAAGATACTTCTCTCTCTCTATAAGTTCTCTCTCTTATCACGACAAATAATTAATAGCCCGATTAACACAACGCTTTGATGTCATTTTGTGTTGTTTGTTATTTGTCACGGAAAACAATTTCACTGTGAAACAAAACTTTGGGAGCAGCAAGGAGCAAATGTCCTCTCGTCTCAAAAGACTTGGCATT
The DNA here is from genome assembly GCA_034696585.1 of Isotomurus maculatus. Classification (NCBI taxonomy): domain Eukaryota; kingdom Metazoa; phylum Arthropoda; class Collembola; order Entomobryomorpha; family Isotomidae; genus Isotomurus; species Isotomurus maculatus. The sequence goes on from JAQGAC010000532.1 coordinate 1,727, forward strand.
TATTTATTTCCTTTCTTCGCGGAATCCACAATGCTACCCGGTTGAATGGGAAAAAGTGTTTCTTTTCAGTCAAAAAACACAAACTGTGGAATGAATGGTTGTGTGTTTGTAATGCTTTTCCGGCTTGACACACGAGTAGACAGTCTCCAGTGGATATGGAGAAAGTAGTAGGAGACTAGGCTGTCTTTACACGGGGACACCGGTAGCAGGCAGGAAGGAAGGATTCACGTTATGAAGTTCGGGTGCTCGGAGGTAAGCTATAGTGTTGCTCACGTACCGAGAGCCTGTGTACAACTACCTAGGGTATCCCTGCCTCGTAGGAGCATTCAGAATGGTCAGTAATTAAAAAGGAAAGTGTAGCTCATTGGCTGGTCGAGTTATTTCACTCAGGTAAGATAATATTATGGACAAAGCAGGTAGGCAGGCAGGTAAGTGAGTAGGGAAGACTGCTTTGCTTTTTTCTAGCCTTGCCTGTCCTTATCCACTAATAATAATAAAGCCACTTCTGAGGGGATAAGATTTGTAGATGAAGCGGGGGTGAACCTTCGAAGCTATCTTTCTGCGCTACACTAATCTAACTCCTCTCGAGTATAGACAAATTTTTACTCTGAGGTGAGACTCATTCCTTCCTCGTCAATATTGTGAGTGTGTAATAGTAAACGTAATAGTAGTTTCTACTTAGGGCTCTTCTATCAACCTCTGTGTATTAGTTCTATGATTATGATACTTTTACCAACACTTAACACAATCCACACACACACACAGGTCTTAAACTTTATAATATTCCGTGTATACACATGTGCTTGCTCACTACAAGTCTTTCTCGTATAGTTCCTTCTTTCTCGACTCCTTTCCACAGTTAGGCAAACTGATTACAAGTTGCATTAAGTTTACTTTCTTCTCTTCATTACAAGTTTAAACTGTTCTTATCTAGAAACCCTATGGTATAATACACACACGATTAAATAAGAAAATGTCTTGTTTGAAAGTGATGAATCTTATTACCACGGATAAACGGTTATTGCCAGTGTACACAAATAATGATACTCATTCTCAAACAATTGTCCTCACTTCACAGCAAAGCTGTAGTGTTCTTTCCGTTAAAGATATAGCAGTGGAGTGAGTGTACTTGTGTATACGAGTTCACACAATCAAAATGCAATATCCATCCATTCAAAAAGTTGACTCCTCCACAGGAGAGTGACAACAGAATGTGAGACGCGACTCCCTCGTCCAGTTATTAGACAGAAATTAGGGATCACATCTGGACTGGAGATCTGGTTCTGGTTCCTCACTGTTATAACCATTTGGACAATGGCTTCATAACCGTTGTGAGCATGAGGTTAGGTATTCTTGACGAGGACTTTTGTGCTGATGTGATCGCAATGCATAATTTCACTGTGATTGCAGCTCGAGTAACTCATATATGGCATCAGTAGCTTGATACGATCAAACCCTGTGTATCATTCAACTGTTGAGTAGAATAATAAATTAATTAAAATCCATCTCTAAGTTTTATCTTCGTGATGTCACTCCATTAATTTTGCCTGTGTTGTCATCATCACTAATTCTGGAACAGATTTTGATTGGCATCTGTCTTGACGGTTGCGTGTTATGCTACCAGCCTTCCAACAGTTGGAGGCTGTAATCTCACACACTAATCAATGTCTAACAAGACTTGAATATTATAAGTTCCAAATACTTGTAAACTTTTAATCTTCTCGGGATGCGTACAAGATGAATTTAAAGAGATGTCATCTAATGCATTATTACAGATGTGATACAAAATGTCATGATATGAAATATGAATTGACCACTAAGGTTCTGTGTGTAGGCCTTAAGTCACTGGAGAATAAGAGCCGCATTTTTCTCCCTTCAAGTTAGGAAAGGTATTGATGAGTTTCGATAATGATCATTCACATCTTTGTCCAGATCACTTTAGTTTGATAATAATTTTATCCCTGATGATGATGCTACAGAAAAGCAAGCCTAACTTTAGAGCATCAGACAAGAGAACCCCTCTCATCAAATTTTCCATTGTCATTCCCCATCGAAGGAATTTTTATTCATAACTTTGTCTATTTCTCATCTGAGATGATCTGATCAATCATTCCACAACAATAGTCATTCATTCACACATTCTTGACATTCCGTGATTTTTCACCTCCTCATAAATCACCGTGTGTCTTTTAGAATGCATCGAGTAAAATCGCAGTGTTGAGAGTTGAGACGTGGAGAGAGATTCTTAATCTTAAGAAATGTGTGTGATACATGGTGTAAAGTAAAGTACGTTGGTATGATGGCCAGGATCAACAAAAAGCTTAAGAAGGACAGACAGGACTTGACTGTATATCTCCGTGTGGATGGCGAACTGCATGTTCATTAGAGATGACAACAATAACAAAATATTTTAAACATTGTGAGAGCCATAGAGTCTTCCTCTTGAAGATCGAATATCTTCCTTTGATAATACACTTCACTCAGGTTTGTTGTGTGAAAGATCTCAAATGCCTTTGAACTTCAATTAATTAACACCTACACGATTTCTGCCCACCTGGCCAACCGTACAGATGGCCACATACAACTAAGAACTAAGTACAGTATTTAACAAAAGCATTAAGGTTTTTCTGTTTCATACAGTTGCACACATGTCCATTTAAAGATCTTTACACGCATATAGCGCATATATGGCTGAGCATCAAAACCATTGGTCACAATATCAACGTGATTTAGGTCTGCGACTGATGCCACCCTGTGGTGTATGTACAGTTGGATTTGATTAAGAAGCAATATTAAGTTCTCCTCTTTAAAGTAATCAAACATTCCCCTTATCCTTAGTCAGTGCATTCCTTTGAATCAATATAGATTGGAGCATGTGCACACTTTTTGTAGGTGAGGCACAACTTATTCTTCTTGCAGGTAGGATGATCTCCATCCGAGTTAAAAAGCAGTAAGAATCCTTAATCTCGAAGAAAGACAGTTGGAATGGAGTCTTAAGTGGAATAGATGGGGAGAGAGACGTTGGGTAACAGTAACCCTTTCATATCATCTTGCAGGGTGCTAATTGAGGGTGGTCGACCCAAATTATTTAAACCCCATCAGGTTTCCATTTCTGTGTTCGTAAGTAACAAGAGGATCTACATCCTAAGGCTTTTAAAATGTAATAACAAGAGAAGTATTAAACAAGACACGCCTTGCTTAATAGTTAGTACAAGCTTAAGGAGTAGTGAAGCGAGCACCATGTCAATGATTTAGTTGGGAGACCTAGACCTTTCGTTCCTTTATCCAATTTAGACTTTATTTCGTATCTACAGAACATGATGTACAATTATGATGATGAGAAGAAGAGCAAAGTCTCAACTTTAATGGACATAAAGAAGCTGTCAATTCTCGTCTAATTTCTTATTATTTTCTAACTGATCTTTTTACTTCTTCAGACGCTTGCATAGAAATCAACTTTTCTCATTCCTTAAGCTTGTTTCGTGTTCAATCGCTGCTTGACTTTTTACGAGTTCAATAAATTAGATCTCATTAAACATTCCTTTTCACAAAAGTAGATAAAGATAAGGAACCTACAATCTGAGTCTGACATTACTAAGGTTGCCTTTCTAATGATCATCAAACTTAGAGACGAAGTTTGACCATCGTGAATGCTTATATAAACTTATATTTAATGCTTGCGTCTACAAACACATCCGTCTGCCGTCCGTGTTGTTGTTGGGGAAGTCGACTCCACATTTTATACTCGTCGAAGGAGATCTGTAACAACGATCTATGCATTTATAATATCCCTTCAGGAATAAATACGAATTTTCTCCTGCCCTTTGATTTCTTTGGAATGGACTACACCCGGTCTAATTGGAACAGTTGATTCTGATATGAAAGGAGACTCTATTTTGAAGAAAACATCTCCCCAGCCCTTGTACACACGTACGTACGTATATATCATGGAGATCTTCGTAGTGATGGATGGGAGTTGTAGATATTGCTCAGGCAAATTCACCATCATTATGAAAACGAGCTCAAGAAATTGTCTAACTTCGGAAGAAGGTAGAGATGGGGATTTTGAGGATATGCACAGACTACGAAAGGGTTGACTCACAACTGGATCCCCATATAGTACAAGTGAGTACAGAAAAGCAGTCGAAAAGTTCATATATTAAGCGTACGTGTGTACCACCGTCTTTCGAATCCATTCTGTCTTGTCTGCTAGGTGCACTTCAAACTCATCTTCCCCGTCAGCTCAGTTTCGTTCACATCACATCCATAACATTTTTTTCTGCCGACGGCATTCTCGAGTCAAGATTATTGGCCCAATCAAATGGGTGCTTTATGGATGGATTCAAGAAGAAAGGTATTTCTCGAGAAGTAACAAGCTGGTAAGAAGTTGTACATGCAAGAAGAAGATATGCTCATGTTCTGATGATGTGAACTTCTCTGTGTATACTTGAGAGAGTATCTCCAATCTAGTTTACGGTTCAATAATGACTTGTCTAACAGACAAGAAGTATAGTATACGAGAGAGTTAACGACGAAACGAGGAATTTCAACTTTTGCCTGTAGTGCGTAAATTGAGGATAAGATTTGCAATAAAAAGCACACGAGTTGTTGGATGATCTTGAGTTTAGGGACACACTACAAAATATAATATTCCTTGGTGGAGATGAACGGAGAAATTACTTTTATCCCCGAGAGTGTAGATAAGGGAGGTGAGAGGATTATTTAAGGTGTGAAGGATCGTTCGATATTAGTTTAGAGTTAAAAGGGTGCTGCTCATCCTCACTCGTTGATCTGCATACTCGGAATAAGTAATAAACGGAGAGATTCATTTTTCCATGCAGGCTTCTTCTATCTAATCGTGTGTATCGTTTCTCCCGAGGGCGTGAATACATAAATCCACGGTTTTAGAAGGAGAAGAACCTGAACTGTCTCTTATCATGATCACGGTATATCTTGAATTAACACCTTTAATTGCGCTAATAATTGCAACCTTGACTAAGAAAGAACACGAAGGCGTAATCAACGATCGAGGGTTCGTGGTTCGGGTATGCCCTTTAGTAAGAAGAACCAACTGACCTTCAATAAACATATCTCCCAAGACATCAACTCCAACACCTAATCTTAATGAACAATAGCTCGATCCAGCTCTTAACTAGCACATGCTACATCTTTCATGTTGCACTCCGATTTATATCAAATCATAAAGGCGGACCCACCGAACATTCAACTTTCATGTTTTTCACCCTCATTCCTCCTTAAGCCAAATCCATAAAAGTTTCAAATCAAATTATACTGTGCAATCTATGCCGCGCTCCGGAGAGTGATGATCATTGTAATTATTATGCGATTATGGAATTGCATCTTCACTCTTCCTCCTCTCACATAAAATCCCATGCTTGCTGCTTTGTTATCATAATTATTTCAATAACGTCTCCTCTTGTATAACTACATGTAACTCCTTGGACAGTTACGAGAGTAAACAGAATCATATTACTGATTATGTAACAATGTCTAACACTGTTGTGCAGTCAGTATATCAAACTGAGCAATCGTATTGATTACAAGTATTTCCCAGTTAACACGCAAAGACTTGAACTCATACACGAGATTAATGTCCGCGTGATATATTGATAGAGGGATTAGGTGTGTGACTTCCATGATAAGTAAGAGATTGTTTTCTCTCTCGGATGACACTGTGTGGCAATCGCTGCTTCGTTTGTATCAGACACAACTTAAGGGATTTGCAATTGGGCTTCTAAAAGTCTGAGGGAGTCTGTGAAAGCAGATTGCCCTGCGTTGAGTGAAGTATTCCAAATCTTCATCGAAGTCTTGACCTTCTCTGCCTAAGTGAACTATGCTTAAGTGAGCTGTTTCTTACTTTTAAATGACGTAAATATATTTTTGCGACTAAAAAGCGTTGGATTTTTTCTAACAAAAATTGATACATGGGATATATTTGCAATACAATCCATTAGATTAAAACGAAGCTATCGGATTTCTCATATGATTGGCCGAGATGCTATATGAATACGAAGAAACAAGTCTAGGAGAGTATACACGAGCGAAGTTCAATTCCAACAGGGGACTACTGATTAGATCGATACTTGGTTATAAAAAAGTACATACGCGCTTGGCTTTCTACTTTAGTTATACACGTATCCCCTCAATTTTTTATTAACCCCTCAAACCATTTTTGATTCTTGGAAATAGCGTTTTCCACAACAGCGGAATTCCTAGGGAGCGCATGTCCTTATTTCATCATCAAAGAAGGAAAACTAAAAATTTCTCATTCCCCTTTTCTCTCCTCGATACATATTTCCGTCTTTCCCTTTCTCTATTACAACAGCGTCCTTCTTCCTATTTACCATTTACCTCTCTTTCATTTTTTACTCTGGAGGAGGACACACACACTCACTCTCTCTCACACACGTACGAAAAAGATATACGGACGGAGATTCTGCATCCCTTTATTCGTAAGTTGTTGTAACCGTAATACACATGAGACACACACACACTCACATATATGTGTAACACAGTTCATATCCTTACAAACCCTCCTTCCCTCTCTTCTCATTCTCCATCACATCTTCCGTACAAATTTTAACTAGCCAAAAACTTGCGCAGTCAGAAGGCATCTTTTGCATCAAATATATGAAATATTAGTGGTACCGAAGGTGGCAGTGTTTTCAAGAATTTTTTCTCCTTCCTCTTTGGTTATACTAACAAACCTTTTCAATCGATATTTCCCTTCATCATTAGGAACAACTCATGTGAACTTGTGTAACCCTTTTATGTCAAATGTAGTCATCTTTCTTTCCGTCTTACACCCACTGCCATCACAAAGTCTTAATACAACAACATCCCTTTCTCTTTTTATTCCCTTTTTTCTAACTTTCCAACCAAATCATCGTTCACGGCTTCATTTATTTTTCTACTACAACATTCGTTCGCCCTATTTGCATTTTCTCCGCAGCACCACAAATCTTTTGAAATCATATTCTTACCTTGTGAACTCCTTGAAAGGGTAAATTATTTTTATCTCGTACTTTGGTGACTTCTTTTTCCACACAGCATCCAGTACGATCGATGATGTATGCCAGGAGTACATTCACTTCAATGGTCCAATTCCTAGCCAGTCTGCAAACAGAAAATTTAAAATGATGTTGATATTACTGTGTACACTTTGATATTATATGGAATCTTCACATAGAAATGCTAAACTTAGCATGACGCATGCATAGGATTTTTTCGAATGCAGCGAAGTCAAACATTCTTATGTTGTCAGAAACTCAGAAATCGGAAGGAAACGGACTTTCAACAACTTTCCAGCCTCGCGTGCTTGCATTGGTGATGAGATGACCATTTCCAACATTGCACTTTTCATGCAACAGGTGCAATTCTTAATGCAAAGCTTGGACAAGTTTCGTGTTAGCCAGTGAGTGTTCTGTCACTAGCAGTGTGCCCATCCTGTCATTTTATATTTCCACAATCCACCTTGTATGCTTCTGACCTTTTCAATCTCTGCGAATGGAAAACCTCTGACTTATCTGTCAAACTAGATCAATTGAAAATATGGGAGCGTTTACTCTGGAATTTTGAAAGAATGCACGAGCACAAGATGTTATTCGTGTAGCAAGCACAGTGGGGCGAGGTTAGTCTTGTTCAGGAGAATCCATCCTGTCTCATCGTCCCATCTACAACTTTTCATTCAGGATTACAGAATGCGAATAAATGTGCAACAGCAGCTACTGTTTTGAAATGCCAAGTGAGTATCTCATTTCACTGTGCTTGACCAAACCTCCTGCCTTTCAAAACTATTTTGCAAGTGAATGACATGGCTCTCCTAACTTCTGACATTGTTGACTTATTGATATGCCTTGAACTTGAAATTTTCGCAAGCTGCAAGCAAGGTGCAGCGTAAATGGTCGACCTTGCTCTTTCCTTTTGGTATTGAGTATTGAGTTGTATGCTGCTGGCATTAATCTGACCCCCAATGTTTTATTTTTATAATTGTTTAAACACTACCACTTCATTAAACTAACGACACTTGGTTGCATTTTTGTCCAAAGTATTCAAGTTGAGTTTAATTAGTATTCCATCGGAGAATAAATAAAATGACTTTTCCCGTTCTTATTATCGCTATAACACAGATGCAAATTAATTTACAGGCACTTATAGCGCAGTCATCAGCCGCATAACTCTTAATATGCAGAGGTGGACTTGATGCTGTTTGTTAATTGAAACCATGTACACGGATAAGCTTGCCTTGAACATAAAAGTACCTACTGCAATCCATCTGTTAATCTTGGCTAACTCCAATGTGTCTTCAATGTCAGTTTTCTTCATTAGAATAAACAAGAGAACGAAGAATACTTTTTATTTGAGATTTGAATAAATACATTGTACATGCATTTCACGATTCTCAGCCCAACTTATTCAGCTCTCTGATGTGTCGTCCCTGTGTGCCTAGATGTTAACTGGTCGTTAGATGAAACACAATTAAAAATTCTTATAAGATGAACAGATACAATAAAAAGACAACACTGAGTTAGTGGCCTGGACAAGTTTGAACTTCATGCATGTGGAAAAAGATCGAGTCAAGCCAAGCCTTTTTGTCTCTTGACTTTTACGATTGAAGAGAAAAGCAGTCTTCAAATTCGAAGCTAGTTAGAGAGGCTTGTTGTGTAATAAGGCAAGTTAGTGAGATGTAATCAAGCATTTTTAAGCCTAATACCACCCAGAGTTGACAATTACCTAAGACTAACTTTACAATCACTATATGTCTCTAATTAAAATTCTGGTCAACAAAATCCTCATCCTTTCTGTCCTTAGCATGTGACACTCTACACTCCACCAAACCAAATGTAATAAGCTTCTCAGTCCACCTCTCCTGCCTAAAGATAAACTTCTTCTTCGTCAACCCATATTATTATTTTGTCTTGCTCATTTACAATCTGCCTATACACACCTAAGCATTCACCATACTACATATCCAGTATCTTTAAAAAGTAATTGAAATCCTGCACTCGTTTATAGAAACTTTAAAGATCTATCGGGAGATATACTTCTTAGCATTAATAGAGAAAAAATCTCCTAAAGTTTTGAAGCATAAAAGTTGGTTTCTAAGAATCGCCCGCATAACAATCCCTTGTTCGTTGTGCTAAGCAGGAATGAGCTATTCAACTCATCATTCAACTTCGTAATCTTAATAACTACAAGTTAAGTGTAGTTTTATTGTATTTTCCACCTCGTGTGTGTGTACTTGTAGTTTTCATTATGTAAGTCCTGAGGTCAGAATTTACACCTTAACTTAAGTACATGTGCACAGAATTCCCACATGTACTTAGGACTTTCGGAGATCTTCCCTCTTGTCTTATTGTTCAAGACTTGACATCTCAGACTGCGTGCCTCCCTCTACTCCTCCATTCAGGTATGGAGAATATTACTTTATACATATTGGTATTTTCTCAAGAGGGGCAACTGATCCTTTTGATTTCTAAGCAAGTTTCTGAGCACCGGAATGAAGGAAAATAAAATTTTTACTTTTGTTTCTTAAGTAGCACGGGTAGCAGTGCGGTGTGCTCGAATGCAATCTCTTATATATTCTCCTTCGATTTGGGAATATATGGATGAAGCATCTTGGAAATGTTAGCAACTGAAGTATCTACACGAAAAGTTAAGAGACTGACTGTATAGCTGACTCGACACAATAGCCTTTGTACAAACTCAACACACGGGTATAGGCTGTGCGAGAAGGGAGAAATACCAGGAACACAGATATAATAATATATTTTTACAGCTTTGGATTTGGAAAAGATACACAGGCATCTATTCTTCAAGTGAAGTAATATGTTTAGTTTAAGTAGCGAGGAAAAGGGAGACGCGGAGGAATATAAAGCTGGATAAGAAACAAACGCTTTTTCTTTGGTGTGTTCTGATCTGAAATATAAGACGTGTAGAGAGAATGCACTATGCTAATCACAACACCTGGAATAATTAAACAGAAAAAAGGTTCATGTTCACACTGGGAGAGAAAACTTAACCAACCAACCACCTTCGTCAAGGTTAATTCCTTTTACGACAGTATCCCTTTTACAACAACTCAAATTACTGTTTGTTTGCTCCAAGAAATATCTTTACCTTTGGCTTTCCATCCGACCTTTTAAGTAAGCTTACTTAAGACCCACATATATCACCACCGATAAACTCTGGACTTAATGTATATGAAGTCCACCCGCGCAGGGTTGGAGTTATCATCACTACACATCCACTTCTACAAACTTCCTCCTGCGGTCTCTCAGTCTCCAAAATTCAAAAAGGACTCAGCGTACTTTAATAGTGGTTGACGGGATGGTGGCTGGTAAACTATAACCCTTCGCACACAGGAGAAATAAAAAAAGTATAAACGGACAGGAGATCAAGAAGAACTGTTCTAAATGTCAAGTCAGAACTCGTAATAAAACTTAAAATCTAACACACAGACACCTCAGAAATAATTCCAGGCTGGCTGGTGCGAGTAACACGTTGGAAATTACAAGACAGGAGAGGACAGTAAAATGAAAACATTGATAATTTATGCATCATGCTTTTCATTTTATTTCATTCATGTAATTGTAAATGAGAGAAAACACTCAAGGAGAGTGAATGGTGGATCCCATCACTGTCGTATCTTCTCGACTTCTCAAGTCCAAGGCAAGTTTAAGGAGAGTAATCAAATGCATTTTTAGCCAGAAGGATTTACAAGCTGAATTAATATTACACAATTCTCGTTTAAAACTCTCTGTTTCGGTGTTTTATTTGACATTTCAGCACTGGATTTTCAACTTCTACTAATTGAGGACCGAACGGCTAGGCAGCTACGCTGAAAGTTCAACACAAACAAGTCTGCTGTAATAAAACAGTTTGGATTTGTGACTCCACTGACCCTGGAATCATTATCTGGCTTATATAATTGTTAATGAGGCACACACACTGCAGAGACTACTATACCAGTCAGAGGGAAATGCGCAGAGGTATTCATTTCCTTCATAGTTAGTTGAAAGTTAGGACCCTTCAAATCTTATAAAACGGAATGAACAGAGTAGCATAAGTAAGCCTGTGTTCCAGGAGTACGCTTAGCTATTTAAAAAAACTTTATTCGACTGTCACAATCAAAGGAACAAGGTGGCTGTGGCTGAGATATCTACTCAACCTGAGTTGAGCTTAGTAAATAGCAGTCAATGAGCTTGAAGATAGATTAAGCATTTTTAAGCCACACTCCTCTCCTCGCTGTGTGAAGGGTTCCAGCCTTTTATCTTATCTAAATAATTACACACAACAACAAACGTACACAGAGTACACATTTACACATACACCACCCCAAACCTCCACTATTTTATGCTTAATGCACCTTTGTTGCCTGTGATTCAGACATGTCTCTCCACCGTTTTTGCTCTCTGACAAACACTAGAAAAAGTATATAACGCACCAAGTAGTTTGTAGCATGTTGACGAGTCTGTCTAATAAAGAAGCAAATCACCTTAATCTGTACAAACTGTCGTAGATTTGAATGGTACTTGTACAGTAGTACTTTTGAGTTTTTAGTAAAAAAGAAAATGAGGAGAAGAGAAGCCAACAGTCAATGAGACTTTGTTACGCACACACAAAATGCAAATTCCCTGCTATCACAATAAATCAACCAGTTTGAAGTTTGGTCTTGTCACCTGAACGCAAGAATATAAGCTATGCAATGCACACAGCTTAAAAACTGATAATCAATGAACTTACATTACAATTAACCTCTTAATAATTTAGACTCACGTGAGCCGTAATGTGATAGCTTTCTTGTTAGAAATGAGACAGCCTCTATGACAAAAGGAATTTATTCAGTAATAGTTGTTTGATTTTGGTTGCCATCACCTTGAGATCGAGTCTCTCTATCTGCAATATTTGAGTCTTGGAGTGTCTCAACGGGTTCAAGTTTCGGCCATACCCACATGTATCAATTTAATCCGATTGGAATGGATCTCCTCACTCGCTCGCATGCCAAAACCGAATTTTACTTATGTATGAACAGCTCATAAAAATATGATAATACAGCTTTGTGCAGAGTATGCAAATAATGCAATGCTGTCAAACTTGATTTGGAGACTTGGCGAGGAGGTAGTAATAATGTTATATCTCGTAGCTTCTCCTATAACTCAAGTATTGTGTGTATTCATTATCACTAAGAGTGTAAGTGTAACTCATTGTGACCATATGCAGAGTAGGCGACGACGACGACGTGGTTTCTGGCTCACCATCGGTCGCCGTCATTGTTTTAAACTTTATTAATTCAAGGGATTAAGTTTCGTCTGGATTCTCTGGGTACAAGTCATACATCATACGTAATATCCCTCTGAATAGACGACATTCTTCTTGATTAATTTTGACCGTAAATCATTAGGTTACGAGGGAGCGACTGTGGATGAAAGTGAACAGGTAGCTTCTTTAGAGACTACGAATAAAGTGAGTGTTACATCTTCACCCCTACAGATTTCGCCTGAAGCACCTCAAACCCACTTGCGATTGGAGTAGCCCGACTTTCTTCTATCCTTCCACTTTTTCTCGCTTTCTTTCACGCTCGCCTCAGTCAGGAAGTGTGAATCCGTCTATTTCTTTTATCACGACTCACTTTACCTTTCTCACTCTGTACAGACTTTCTTTTAGCGTCGCGCTTACATTCATTCGAGGCTTTATGTGTGTGTCTAAAGGAACGAAGTAACCAATTCATTGCACTACTCCTTTAAAATGTACTCTCCATTGGGTAAGAGCAAATGCCAAATGCTAAGCAATATGGAAATAACTTTTTCTTTTTATAACGTGAACTGAATAATACATTTTTACCGTCAAAAGCAAATCCATTATTTCCATTACATGGATTCGGTAAGAGATGACTAGCGATGGTTTGACATTAGTGTTTTCCCCATAGCTTCTCTCCGTGAGTGTGTGTGGATGGAAAGTCTGAAAGTGGTTGCACCCAATCAACCATTCTTCTTTCACGTCCAATGTACTTTATGGACGAGGAAAAGGCTTCAGTTTGAAATCATACAACTTTTCACATACCCCACAAATGCATTTCCCTTATTCTTCTGTGATTAGTTTTCCGAATTTAAAAGCATTGTGTACTGTCACATCACGTTCATCCCTTTGAGACACCAATGAGTGACAGTCGATACGACATGATTCACATTTGACATGAGGCTGCCTGCGGATGACATTCGGAGTTTATTCTGGATTCTGGCCTAACTTCTAAATTTGACGCAAGCATACTTAACATTATTCCGAAAATGGAGTACACGAGTCTTTAGGACGATGTCAAAATTGGGACCCTTTAGACTTCCACGGAGATCACTTCATGGATGACAAGACGTAAAAATTGAAACCTTATATCCGTCAAGTAAACCAAATTTCGAGGAATCATCATCGTCTTCATTGGCAAGTCAAGAAGACTGCCGAGGGTATAAATATCCGTTGATATTGTACAAGTGTATCTCTTTCACTTTCCTGAAGTTTCCAGTATTCCAGTATTCAATTTCGAGTGCCACTTTGATCCGTTATTATCAGTTCATCACTTTTATACAAGAAGACGTTTCAAATTATAAACAGGATGTAAGGTGACATTTGTTCTCCGTAGAGTTTGACTGTAGTAATAACAATTAAATCCAAATAGCACAGTAATCATCCACTCTACCTGCGCTGTACGTTGTGTGTTGTAATGGGCTGGATGGTAAAGTAATGAAGAAACTAAAACACGTTGTTTTGTTCCCTTTCTTTCGCCGATGAAAAGAAGAACCACTTATTGAGGGATCCATAATTTGTTCAAGTAGAATAATCCTTCATCATGACTCACAACACATGCCTAAAAAGAAGGATACGTACGGAATGAAATAATTCTTCCTCCGACGTCTCTCTCCTCACTTATAATGTTATAATGGAGAAGTAACTAAACTGGCTTGGCTCCAGACGGCTAAGCGTCTTTTACATTAATTACATAGGTGTGGGGTTATCAGGAAATTAAACTTGAGGTTTGATAATTGCATATATTCATCCACTCAACCGCACATCATACAACATTAACTACGATAACCCTATGCAGAGCGATACGTTTCACTGGTAGGAAATAAGAGGGACCTTCCCATATCCTCCACTCAATAAGTTAACTCTGTATGAACTGGATTTGTTGTACATGCATACGCTGTATTTAAAAAAATTGAAACAGTCGAGTAAACTCAAATATCTTCATTTTGAATATTCATTCGATCGATGTTGACTGAGTAGACTGATAGCAGGAAAGCTGCGTAAGTAATAATAAGGAGGACATTAAAGTATTATTTAGTAACTGTTGGCTTCAAAACTAAAACACAGACCAGTCTGTGTGATCTTATCTTTTTTAGTTGTTGTATAAGGGAAGGTAAGAGATTAGCTCGTAGAGCGTAGGGACAATCAACAATAAACCAACTAAACCAAAGCTGATGATGGACAAACTTTCCTGTATTTATTAGTTTATTTGAACGAGTGTAAAATGTCAATGCACCTAATTCTAAAAAGTCAATATCTCCTCCACGCAACACACAATTCAATCATCCCATTATCAGACTACGATTATTATATACTCCTTATCAATCATGCACACGATGATAAGGAATCCTTTGATTTGGGCTCATTACCACAATTTGGTGGTGGAGCTTTTGTGCATTATGGATGAGTTTAGAATTGTGTGTGTGGATATGCATTCATTTCAATTTTTTCTATTAGACGATAAAGAAAAAGACTTAAATTGTTTTAGCCTCATGCAGACAGATTATTATTAATGCCTAGTTCGAGTACCCTAGCCTAGTAAATTAACAGAATTATTTTTCGAATTGAGCTCGAGAACGAAAAGAATTGCTCTGGTCAATCATCAGGTTGAGTGTGTGTGAGAGTAATGAATATATATATACGTCTAATCATGTACACCTTAATAAGTGGTATGAACTGATGCTATTGGATGGTAAATGTAGACAAGCGATGCAATAATGGGGAAATTGGAACTGAGAGTAAAAAGCAGAGTATTAAATAAATAATTATTGCCTTGATTGTTTTCCGCTCAAGATAGATGATTTTTTATCGATTATTAGACCCAAAACAAAGCACGATCCGAGGGTAATCATAATCAGTGATATGGTTCGTCCATCAAACCATGCAATCAATAGATAACTCACTGAACTACCTCCGCATATGTACAGACAGAGTATATCCCTATTGTAAAGTGATGAACCTTTCGAAGAAATGTATGCACAAGAATTTTTCAGAAATCCAAATGAATCTACCACAAGAAGACGAATTCAGAAGAAAAGGATTCCTGTGTGTGCGTACGCTTTCGTGGGTAGATAGTCGCCAGTGATCATTATTACTCATGGTGTCGGAATGCGACCTATGTTCGATAAAGAAGGGGTTGTGGTAATGATAAGACCGGGGTGTAACTTTGGCAAACTATGCGCTTTATTTACTGAACACCGAATATCGGGAGAGTAATACACACCAAGCTGCTCTGAGGGAGGCTAAACGATGAGTGAGTCTAACCGACTCTTTTAGGACGCGTGGCAATGCAAGCCACTTACAAATAATTCAAACTAACCTACGCAGATGGCCTACAAGTACACTTCTGTTCTTGACACTCCCACCTTTGACCTTCGAGTCAAGGAGGAGGTCAAAGCTAACCTTAAACTAAACAAAAAATAAATGAAAACAGGATAAACTAATCACTAGTCATCCATAAAACGACGAGGCAACTTCACAATTCGCCCGCTCCTTGTGGTCTTCTCTGTAGTGGCTGCCTTCTCAGTCTTCAACTTTGACACCACCGGATCCTCTTGATCTCCATTCAATTCCAGGGGGAACAGACGTTGGACGGGTCTGGTCAACTCTCCATTTGCTGTGCGGAGTTTGGCCACTCGTTCAACCCCGTCACGTCCTTCCATCAGCTCCAATACTCGAGCCATTCTCCACTCCATCCTCTTCTTATTGTCTTCACCGACAAGTACGATGTCGCCAATAGAGATCTTCTTGGTTACTTTCGTCTTGTCGTGGTGCACTAACAGCGACAGGTACTCGTCCCGGAAGCGCCTTCTCAGGTTCTCCCTTAATTCGTGACGGTACTTCAGTCTCTTGTTTAGGGCTGTCGCATCGATTTCGTCTAGGTCAGGAACTCCAGATATCTTGATCTCCGCCAGGAACAAAGAGGGAGAAAGGGGCACTAGGTCATCCGGACTCTCCGAAATGTACGTGAGGGGACGTGAATTCAACACAGCTTCAACATCGCACATCACCGTGGCCAACTCTTCGTACTCCAAACTCGCTTTTCCCAAAATTCTGCGAAGTAGACCCTTCACTAGTCCGACGATACGTTCCCAAAACCCTCCCCACCACGGTGCACTCGGGGGGTTAAATTTCCACTCCATCTCCCACACTTCTGTCTCGGTCTTGATTTTCTCCCAGTCCAGGTTGTTGAGGGCATTGGAGGATCCTTCAAAGTTTGTCCCGTTGTCTGTATATACAACGGACGGTCGTCCTCTGCGAGCAATAAACCTTCGTAGGCACTGGAGAAATCCTTCCGTTGACAGTGTGGAGACAAGTTCAAGGTGTACTGCACGGTACACTGCACAAGTAAACACGACGAACCACACTTTCTGCTTGTTTCGAAGATAGAGCGGGCCTCCTAAGTCGATTCCAATGACCTCGAACACTGCAGCGTCTCGAACTCGGTCTCTTGGCAGCGGAGCTTCCACTGTCTCTACACTCTTCGCAGTGTGTCGTTTGCATCGTTTACAATTGTGGATTACCTCTCGGATTAGCTTGCGACTCCGGGGAATCCATAGTCTTTCTCGTAGCACAGACATCAACACCTGGTTTCCACAGTGGTTCCTCTTCAGATGTTCAGCTGCTACAATCAATTTTGTTAGTGGGTGGCCATGTGGAATCAGCACTGGATATCGAAAGTCTTTACTGTCCTCTAGCAGTGTAATCCTAGTCTGGACACGCCATATTCCATCTTCATCTTTCTTCGCGTGGAGTTGTCGAAGCACTTCATCTCCGTCTTGGAAGGATTCCCGTTGAATAAGTCCAAACAGTTTCATCTCTGCGGCTTTTATTTCTTCAAGGGCAAGATTCCCTCCAGAGTAAAATCTCCGTTTCCATCGAAGAATCCATGCCACCATCCTAACTATTCTTCTGTAGGAGGTGAAGTGGTTTAAGTACCACGGTTTTTCTCCAGCATGGCTTACGTGGGACACTACAGTCTTTCTTTTCTCGTTCATGACCTGCTCGAGATCACACTGTACTTCGGACTTTGGCCAAGAATCCTCCGGCTGCTTTAACCACGATGGTCCCTCCCACCAGCGTAACTGCACCAGCTGGGACGCTGAACAACCTCTCGAGGGGATATCAGCCGGGTTCAATTCTCCCGAGATGTGCCTCCACGCACTTCCGTCTGTCAATCTTCGGATTTCTTGGACTCTATTCCATACGTAGGTGTTCCAGTTTTCTTGTTTCTGGATCCAATAGAGAGCGTTTGATGAGTCGGTCCAATACACACATAATATGTCAGGTTCATCCAAACTTCTACGTACGCTTGCTGTTAGCCGTGCGCCGATGCAACACCCTAACAACTCCAATCTGGGAATGGTCATCTTCTTGGTCGATGCCACTCTCGATTTTGCTGTTACCAGCTGGACTGATACTCCACTGGAATTTTCTT
Organism: Isotomurus maculatus; assembly: GCA_034696585.1. Classification (NCBI taxonomy): domain Eukaryota; kingdom Metazoa; phylum Arthropoda; class Collembola; order Entomobryomorpha; family Isotomidae; genus Isotomurus; species Isotomurus maculatus. Next base: position 19,482 of record JAQGAC010000532.1, read on the forward strand.
GTCGTATAAATACACAAGCTGCGTATCCGGACTTGCTTGCGTCTGTGAAGGTGTGGAGCGTTCTGATGCCGTCCACATCTTCGGTTGTCCATCTTGGGATCTTCAAATCCTGAAGCTTATAGAGGTCCTTACTCCACGAGTAAAACTTCTTTTCTACCTCTAATGGCACAGGTTCATCCCATCCAGTTCCCTTCTTCCAGAGATCCTGAAGGATGAGTTTAGGCACTAATGTTACTGCACAGGACACACCCAACGGGTCGAATATCTTATGTGCTGCTGCGAGTATTTTTCGTTTTGTCACGTGTCCTTCACTTCTGCCAATCCCCAGTCCGCACTCCCTGCTAGTGAGCGAGCCGACTTCGGAGATTTCCTCAGAAGGGTTTTCCGTGTCTTCAGGTTCCACTCCGATGGAAACTGATCGTAGGTCAAGGGACAGCTGATCTTTCTTCTTATCCCACAGCAAACCGAGTACAGGAACGACTTCGTCTGTTTCCTCAGTCTTTAACTGCTCGGCACTCGCACTCCACGACCAACATCTTAGTTCCATCTTGGCTGAGGCAAGTAAGATTGTGGACTTTTCTTTGAACTTTGCCAGCTCATCAACATGATCGAAACTGGTCACACAATTGTCTACAAAAAGACTCCTAAGAACTTGTTCTGCAACGACTTTATCTTCATCAGGACAATTCTTCAAATGGTGGTTTAGAGTTGCTGCTAGAAGAAACGGGCTGGACGTCACTCCGAAGACAACTCGGCAGTGTCTGTACTCCACTTCTTCTCCGTTCTCCCACCACAGGAATCTCAGATAGTCACGATCTTCTTCCTTCACACTGATCATTAAGAAGGCCTTTTTAATATCTGCAATTACTCCGTACCTTTTATTCCGAAAACGAATAAGAATATCTGGCAGTAACTCTATTAGATTCGGTCCTTTCTCCAAACAATCGTTGAGGGAAGGTAAGCCTCCAGACTTTGCTGAGGCGTTAAAAACCGGACGAATTGGTGTTGTGGAACTCTGGGGCTTGAGGACGGGATGATGCGGCAGGTAAGATACTTTACTTTCGTCATCCGGAGCCTCTATCTTCTCAATGACTCCCATCTCCTTCCATTCGTCAAAGATGTGCTGGTACTTCTGCACTAAGTCCTTTTCTCTGAGTTTCTTAAGGGCAGAGTGTAGTCTTCGCCTTGCTGTTTCCTTATTCTTGGAGACGGGAGGATGACCTTCCACCCAGGGTAGACTTACTTCGTATCTCCCTTCGTCATTTATATGAACGGTCTCCTGGAAATGCTTTTGAGCAGACTTCGTCATCTCATCCTTACTTTGCGTCTCAACGGGGTCTGTGATTCCTATCACGTCAAGTCTCCACAAATCCTGTAGATTCATCGTGCTTACGTGTAGTGAAGTCACCAAGTTTGCTGCTCCTCGATGATCGCTGACTTGATTGGCTTTTCCCATTAGCGTCCACCCCAACTTGGTCTCCATTGCTACCGGTCCATGGGAGGTATGATACATCCTTCCGGTGAAGAGTGTCCCTGCCACGTCTGCACCAATCAACAAATGGATGTCCTTTGATTCTGGGCCTGTGTCACTTAATGAGATTCCATTATCCAACAATTCTTGGATCCAGGGTCCTTGAGGTACGAACGGAACTACTCCACACAGCTTCTCCTGATCCATGACCCGAAGTTTTGCTGTGAAGTTTTCTCGAACTTTTCCAACAAGAACATCATAAACACTGTGTTCTGTCTCGCGAGTTTGCTGACCTCCGAACAGCACATGTGTTAACTTGTGTTTCTTAAGGCACTGTAATCCTAGTACCTCGGCTGCTTTCTTCGTAATATACGAATGTTGAGATCCTGTGTCCAATAGGGCCCTTACGTTCTTCTCTACTGAGCTTCCTTTGATTCGCACGACTAGTGTCTGCAGAAGTACTCCTGTGGATGAGTAGTTGGCCAACGACGCTGCACCTTCTCCACTATCTTGAGAACTGGCTCTCGGTGGACGATCTTTTGTTGTAGACTGAATCTTCGCCAACTTTTCACACAAAATTATTGGATGGTTCAGCCCACATACATGACATTTCTGTCGACTCTTGCAGTCCTTTGACATGTGTCCTGGTCTTAAGCATGAAAGGCAGGCTTTCTTTTCTTTCAACCGCTTCATCTTTTCTTCCATGGACATAGTCTGCGCCCTATAACACTCGGCTGCCTGGTGATTTATCTTGTTACAAAACACACAGCTGGGTTTCTTGCGATCTGGAACTTGACCGCTGTATAATTCAGTTGCTGTAGGCACCAGCTCTTCTTGTCCTCTTCGCTTCCCACGTCCTTCGGAGTATTGAGTTTTGTCTTGACCCATGAATCCTACTTTGGCCATCTTGACTCGCTGCTCACTCTCCACTTCAACGCGTAGGAAAGACATGAGGCTGGCTAACCTGTCAACATCTTCATGTTCTGCTTCAGCACGCTTCCTCTCCCACACTCGCAATGTCTCCTCCGGTAATGCCGATTCGACGAGGGGATAAAGGATAGCAATTGTGCTTTCACTTTTGATTCCTAGGGACTCCAACGCTCGTAGTTGAGTCTCTAATTGATCATAAAGGGATGAGATGGATCCTTTTTCTTTGTTCTTTTGTAGGACCAGTTTGAGTAGTTCTCGGGTGTACACCTCCACCAATACGTCTTTCTTCCCGAAGCGGCTTTCCAGGTAGGCCACAACTTTTGGGTAATTCTCTGGCGTGGGTGGATAACTATCAATCACTGACCTTGCCGGGGACCCCTCCACGATTCCTTGAATGAGATACTGGAACTTATCCTGTGGCGCCATATCTTTATCTTCGTGGATGGATTGGAATTGACTCCAGAACCCGAGCCATTCCTTAGGATCTCCGTTGAACTTCTTAAGTTCCAACTTGGGAAGACGATACTTCTTTTGTGTACCGGCTCCGTCTACGTCTGGATTCGGGACAGCAACGACTTCTTCTTTTGGTTTTAGCCGAGTCTGTACAACAGTTTCCACGTCGGTAAATTGATCAGAGTATTGTAAAGTGGAGTTGTTCTCTGCTTCGAACTCATCTGCTGTCGTGAGTACGTCTGCGAGAAGTTCTGCCATCACTTTTCCGTCAATCTCTTCTAACTTATCCCGTCGTGTCTGAAGACGTCTGAATAGGATTTCCACCTGCTGTAAGTCGCTGTTTTCTCCTTTCGCCAACTCGTCTGATAGACTGGTAAGGGCTCGCGTGAACGCACTTCTCATCGGCGTCCTTTGAGCTTTGATCGAAGCCATCGTTCCTCACACAATAACGGTCACACAAAGAAATATCAACCACAAAAAATACCAAGACTCAGTCACTTTAACTTGTGCTGAATCTTGCAGACTGCGCCAAAATGTCGGAATGCGACCTATGTTCGATAAAGAAGGGGTTGTGGTAATGATAAGACCGGGGTGTAACTTTGGCAAACTATGCGCTTTATTTACTGAACACCGAATATCGGGAGAGTAATACACACCAAGCTGCTCTGAGGGAGGCTAAACGATGAGTGAGTCTAACCGACTCTTTTAGGACGCGTGGCAATGCAAGCCACTTACAAATAATTCAAACTAACCTACGCAGATGGCCTACAAGTACACTTCTGTTCTTGACACATGGGTATGAATAACCACATGCATTAAAATGTTTTACGACAACGATAATTATCATGAGGGTATGTTAAAGTCACGT
>JAQGAC010000533.1:0-23192 GCA_034696585.1 Isotomurus maculatus
TCCAACATCGAATGACTGTTTGTTTTGTATAATTCCAATCACTTCTCCGACAGTTAAGCGTGTGTGAGTCACAGAGGATTTCGCGAATGTTGAATGTCAAGGAATACGGATTATTAGTCAGATTTACAGCCCACAGTCAACTCGTCTCACATTTGCACTTCCTGTCCTTCTTAACTTATAATTTAGTTGGTGTTCTATTGCATAGTAACTTAAACGATGGGTTCATAGGAGATTTTCCATTGAAGTATAAATAGCGTTCTCAGATCTTCTGGAAGGGATTTAGTTGGGTAAGTGTGTCTCACAAGGAAGAGTGATTTACTACAGTTCTGTGGAAAGAATAAATAAACTGATTCAGAGAGTCAAAAATTGAATTCAAAGTTCTAGTTACCCATTATCATGTTGAATCATTGAACGTAGCAGAGGATTCTTGGGTGAGTAAATAAATTTTTGAGTGTTTTAAAAAGTGGAAGATGAGTATTGAGGATTTAGATGGAGGAATGACTTGTTGCTGAATGAATTCCATTTTTATCTCGTGAAGGTTTAATGTTTGAGTGTACAGAGAGAGAGAGAATCAATAAGTGGAGTCGGGGAGGTTTGGAATAAAATATTAAAGTTAATTCGATTGGTTTGTTGTAGTAATTGAAACTATTGAAAGAGTGGATGGTCGATTGTGGTGGATAATATTAAAAGAGAGTGAGCAGGAGTCCAGGAAGGAGGCTAAAGACGCGAAGGATTGAAGAAGAGCACCTTAAGCAGAAGGAATAAGGAAGGTATATAGTTTTTGACTTTGACTGGTTGAGTGAGTGCGTACCTTTTAAAATGTAAGAAGAATATTCCCATATTTCTTGGTCTACTTGTAGGATGATGATACTCGTCTCGTGTAGACACGGGAAGGTGTACGAATAACAATTGAGCTTAAAGTTTACTTTATTACACTCTCCTCCAAGAAGATATCTGTCTGTGTTCTTCTTTTATTGTGAAGTTTGTGTTGAGACGAAAAGGTTCAAGTTTTTACTTCATTCTTGTCTTTCCAAGCGACAGAGTGACACAACAAAGTGCAGCCTAATTTACGTGTATCATCTTTCTCATTTGTTGAGAGTGTGTGAGATTCTCATTCATCAGCCTCATTTATTCCTCATGGAGCACCTCACAGGTTAAGACAATGTGTACGACGAGCTCTTCGAGTGACGAAACCCCATTTAAAAGTGACCCGATTAATAATTGGAGGAAAGGCGAGACTCCGGAAAGTGTCATGCAGATTCCTCTGCACCCTTTGTCCTCTCCTGCAGAGCTTGCCTACCCCAGAACACTTATCCTCGGTTTGTGGCGAATAGCTGCTGGTAGCAGAATGACCAATTCCACGTCTAGAAGTTCCAAGACATCTCCGCAAACTCGGAGCTACCCGTGTATCAGTCAGCCCCAGTCTCCTAGTTCTCCTTCCCTCAGGTGTAGTGGTGGCTGTTCCTCCGAGTCGCCACCACCAAACCCATCGACGAACCCCCCTTCATCCCCAGGAGGTCACTTTGATTCAGTCATTAATACCAATAATACTACAGATAGCTTAGGTTCCCCAAGTGATCACCGTCTCTGCAGTTGCAAGTCAAACTCCTTGTCATCGTCGTCGTCTCCTCTGCGGAGGAAAGAGTTCCGGAGAGTGGGAAGCTGGACATTCCTTGTGGTCATAGCTTATCTGTTGTTGGTAGTTCCGGGGAGTGAAGGCTGTGGCCCAGGTCGCGGTGCTGGGCGACGTAGAGCACCTCGCAAACTAACTCCTCTCGTGTACAAGCAACATGTCCCGAATGTCCCGGAAAACACGCTTTCCGCCTCAGGTCTCACTGAGGGGAAGATTTCAAGGGATCACCATCGGTTTAAGAATCTTGTGCCTAACTACAACCAGGATATTATTTTTAGAGACGACGAGGGTTCTGGTGCTGATCGACTCATGACACAGGTAAGTCAACCGTCCTCCACCTTATCGAAACTAAATATGTCTCAGATAAAGTCAGTTATTGTTTAACTTGTCCAATGAGCTCGGGAGAGTGACGTGAGCTCTCTTCATCCTTACGTGTAAAAGTCGGTTCGGAGCATCTTCGAAATAGCCAACTGTCACTCTGTCAATAACCATTTCTTATCTGTTTCTCACATTTTTTACACCAGTCAGACTTATCAGTAGAATGTTACTCTTTAAGTCAACCTGACTGGAGGTGGTGGTGGTCGTCGTCTTGTTCATGTTTAGAGTTCAGATGAGTCAGGAATCTCAGGAGAGTTTTTAGTTGTGACCACAGGAAACTGTACACCCTAAAATAAGTTCGTTAACTCATTCTATGGGAGCATAATTTGATATTCAGATTTACCTCCAATGAACTCTCCTGCTCTTTCTAGTTTACATTAAAATAATCCACTTCAAGCGTCCTCAACGATAAAAAATCCATAAGTGTATTAAAGAGAGATAGGCAGAATTTATTTCGGCAATCCACTAAAGTCTCTGCTATCAGCAATTAAAGATCAAAAAATGAATATTCGTGGAGACAAGAGATCACGGAGGATGTGAGGATGAGAACTGAAAGTCGTTACGGTCTAATTCATTTATTGAGTCTCACACACTCGAGAGAGAGTCGAGAAGGTTTTGTGTTTGTGTAAACACTGAAAACATAAATATAAATGGACTAAAGCACTATCGACAGAATTAGGAAAAGTTGCGATAAGCACGAACATCCAATTTCCAATTCGTAGGCTCCAAAAATCTCATCTGTCTGAAAAAATATTTGCCAACTTTATTTTTAATGCAAATTTAGCAATTTGCTCGAATCTTTAACGACAGAGTGAAATCAATTGCCGATCACGAACTGTTTGGCAATGAAATTTTATGGGAGTTATCCATCATTATTTTTGATAATCATGTAATCTGACTGGTCTGTGGGATTTTTTAGGATGGTTATCTTCATTTTAGTTCTTTTTAGTGCAGTGGGGGTAATTTTACAAAAATGACTCGACTGGCCTTGTCTCATTAGGAATTGGGAGCAATTACGAGTAGTCTTGTAAGAATGAGAAGAATGGAGGATGGTGGGTATGCATTTGTGGTTGAGTGCAGTTTTGGTCTGTTGTGAAAACATAAATTTGGCAGAGAGATGAGGAAGAGAGGATCGAGTGTCTTTAATTAAGGAGGACGAAGTAAAATGGAGTGAGTGTTTTGGGGAAGAGAAAGCTGTGTGCGGTGGAATTGTAATCTGTTGATCACATCAGGTTGAATTACTGACTGACAGAGTTAGAGACATTACATGGCATTAGAGTCAAGTCAAGTTACACATGAATGACGGATCTTTCATCTTAAATACCATTAAAATGCTCTTTGTACGTGGGGAAGGCGGGTTGGAAGATAGTTCCTCGCCCGTATCATCTCGTTCATCCAAGTGTGAAGTCATCTGAAGCGACCCTGGTATTCATGTGCCCTTGTGGCTATCGTGAGGCTCATCTGTGAGATGATCGGTGGCATTCTGGTGGAAGTGGATGGGGAATGTGCGTACATCGATTGATTGGAATCAAGGTCCACGAGGGATGGGAAGAAAGAAAGAGAGAGGATTAATAGGAGACACGAGAGAGTCATTTTTCAGAGTCGTGGGAACGAGGAATTATGATTATTGCACCTTTCTCATCAGGTTGTTGAGGTTTTGTTTAGCGGAAGGAAGAAGGGTGCATTACACAAGCTTTGTGTGCATTATCCTCTCCACTAAATGGAATGTGCCTGTTGTCCATACAAAAATCAACAAACCATCACTTTATGACTATCTGTGCCGGCCATCTCGTCTAACCTTTAAAGTCATCACTTAACTGGACAGGTAGGGACTCTCGCAGGGAGCTCAGGTAGAGGAGGCTAATGGGTTTAAGAAGTCCAATCATTTCCAAAAAGACTGAATATTGGACCCGAGGTCCAATAAAATCGGAACAGGCGTGGGAACGTCCAGTAGGATTGAAAAACCACGTCCATCAAGTGGCAGGAATCCTAGAAAACTTGACCTAGGCTCGCTTTTTATGGCACTCTCATTACTAACCTCCCTTTGTCCTCTCAAACTGTCCCCTTCCAATCAGACTTTATGGCCAATAATCATCGTCAGATTCATTCACACGGAAGCTCATCATCATCATTGCAACTTTACTGCTCCTTCATTCTCATGTCCCACCGCATTTTGCACTCCCCCGTGATTTATTGCGCTTTGACATCGTGTGAACCAACGTCGATGAAAGTTGGTCAGTCTGTCAGGTCCTTGTCAAACAACCAGGTAACTGACTCCCTGAGGTAAACAAATCATCACTGCTTGTGCCTCTTTGTGGTCGACCTGTCGTCTATCCTCCAAACACTCATCTGCTCCTTTTATCAATCCACTCATTTCCTACGCAGTTGAGAACTGCTAAGCCGGAAGCATCCCATTATCACTCTGTGTTACCTTCTTCCTTCGTTAACCTCAGGTGTGAATCCATTAAGATTCCATTGCCATCCCCGGGCTAAGTTTCCAAGAAACAAATACCCCAAATACCTCAGTTGCGTTGCTTCACACAAAAACCACACGTTGTTCGGAAGAATAAAAGGTAATTAGCGATTGGTGAAATCAGAATGAGTTAACGAGAAGCATTGGAAGGGACAAAGAGACGTATAAGTGTCATTTAATTTGAGTGTGGTAAGCGTTGTGGGTTTAAAGCGGAAAGCGGATTATTGGATTAAGCTGGTAAAGTGGCATGTTTTAGTGTGAGACCGTAAGGGAGATCATAATATTTAAGGTGTTTGTGCTTTGTGGTTCAACTTTTTATGCATTACGATTGTCTCTCACGGTGGTATGGATTGTGTGTGGAGTATGTGGGTGTTATTTCTCGTGAAAGGGTTCTTTGCTCAAAGGTCCTTCAACGACAAAAGTGGCAGTCGCTTTCTTTCAGCAATTAAAAGCTTAGTGTGTTTGTGACAAACCCAGAGAGGTTTCGAGTTGGCTGAGAAAAGCGGACAGAGTTACTGTTAACTGGAAATACACGTAGAAACTGAGTGAATCTGTATGTACATATTGTTAAGTAGGTGTCAATCAAAAGCCTTAACAAGGTGAGGATTAATGTCAAAAAGTGTTGCGATAAATTGAAGTTCATCTCGACTCGTCGAATGTCAGATTAATATTTCCAAAGTACACACACTCAAGGAAAGGCCTCCTCACTCATGACTTTCTGACTGCGAGGAAACTTTCAATGAACTCGGATGAATCAGTCGATATGGGAGTTGATTAGTGCGATACGAGTGGGGGTGTGATTCCCACGTGAAAGAAGTGAGTGTTTAAACAATAAATGATTTCAAAGGATTATTATGGAAGAATGGAGAGAGGTGGTTGTATTTACGTACGTAGGAATAGGAGGCGAGTGGAGATGATAGAGAGACTGGGTAAAATGTAACTGATCTTGTGAGAAAGGCAAAAAATAACTGGAAGAGAGTTGAGTTTTGTAATAGGTGAAGGAATGCTCATGGCCGCTGGGGATAATTTGAAGCAAAGGTAACGACGAGAGAATAGATTTTAAAGGATCCAGTGAGAAACACTTTTTATTCAGAAGCATCGCTACATGAAATGCATTTAGGAAACCGTCAGGGTGGCTTTTACTTTACATGTTGAACACACTTCTTTACTGTAAAAGTCCGTGTGTTCTAATGACTGGGCAGAAGATGGGAGAGATGTTTTCTTGGGGAGATGATGATGATTCCTTGTTGAAGAAATGTGTACACGATGATCCGTACACCAGAATAATTACATTTATTTGTTATAAACTGCGGTGAGGTGGTGGCGTTGGTAGGAATGAGAGTCAGTTGGACTTGTTGGACTCATAATTTGTCATGAAAGTGTTGTGACTCCCATGGCGATGGATGGATGGGTCAGATTTCAATTTGCTATTCAGAAGTTTCTTCTTAAAAGTCCAATTGTCCGTGGGTTGTGGGTGTAATGTTTCATTTCATGGTCACCTCGATCAAAGTCTCCATCAAAAAGGACAGAATGGAATCATCATCCTCATCATCTCCTTCTTTGTCCTCCACATTGTCCATTAATCTATTGTCCGTCTATTGGAACCTTTAAAGGGAATCTCCTAATTGATTGCAGATTCAAAATTACACTTGCCATTCAACTACAAAACTCCGATGACAACCTTCACCTCAGGAATTTAGCTGGTTACTCCTCGTTTACTCCGATAAAACAAGTCACGAAACTTCAGTCAGCAGCCACTGTGCCCCATGTAAATTAATTCTCCAGACAAACGCCGACTTTTATTCAGGTTTTCACATAAACCTGCGAATAATAATGAGAAACTAGCCTCCTCGTCTATTCAATTGGAAGATATATTAAAAATGCTAGATTCGATAGAACAATGGAGACCCAGTGTATTTATTGTATGTTTATTATTTGATACATTCCAATTTTATTTGCCATTGTGAGTCTCGATTTTTAATAGAAGGAAATAGACACTTTAATTCGGAGGAATTCCATTTGTTTGAAGGAGAAGGGTTTGTGCTTTGAGAGGGCCGATTGGATTGCGTGTGTCTTGACACAGTGAGGAAAAAGAATTCAATTTGTACTATTTTGTACTTAATGAATAGTGTCTGTTGGATGGACTCGATCTGAGAGAGATTCCTTCTTGCAAGGCTAATTTTTGTTACTATTACGATAATTTTGATTCGTGATCTCTCTAGTTAGGATGAAGTGGCAGGGTGAACAAGGTAAATTAGCCGTTCGGTGGGCGTCTCCTCCTTCTTCTCCAGCAGAGGAGGATTATTCTACGTGAAGTAACAAGTTTCAATAATGAAGGAATGAATGCAGTAAAGTCTGAAAAATAATGATGATGCACCTCTTCCAGTTATTAAATCCACGTCTCCTTCTCATTCTCTCTCCGTTCTTGGAAGCCTTCGCACGTAGAAAAACCAACATGGTTGCATGTTTCTGAACAGTCTGTTAAAAGGGAGCGATAACAATGGGAGTTGGTCTAAGGGACTCCATAATTGTTCCTTCTCACATCTGACGACTATACGAATGCCTTCCGCAGGAGTTGAAAGTAAAACCTGCAGTCATTTAATGTAACTCATTGATAAGGACGATTAGGTGAGGTGAAGGGTGTTCTCAATGTTCTCATGCTTTGTTTCCAAGCAGCCTGGGTTTCACTCTCAAAAATAGTCAGAATTTTGGAATGTTTTACAGTTGAGCAGGAGATTTTTATTTAAAAGGAAACGATTTGTGTTTGTAAAGAAGAAGAGTTGTTTGAAAGGGAAACAGTTAGTTATGTAAGGAGTGTGGTCAAGTAGGGTTATCACGGGAATGCAGACCTCCGAAAGTTGACCTTATCTCAGGTTGACTTTATTGTACAGTTGGATTTTCCCACAGACGAGAAAAAAGATTTGACTGGTATACGAGCACCTTATAAAATCATCATGAGGAGCTGATTAAAGTTGTAAGTAGTTTCTGTTTAAGATTAGTGCGGAGATTGAAGGACCATAAAATGCTTTTCTTCTAAAGGGTACACACAGTCAACAGGGACAATGGGAAGGTTCCATTGTTACACGTAAATATTTGGCCTCCTGCTCTTTGTCCATCCCACCTTGACATAATTGCTCCTTTCCTTCTTCTCTCCTAAAAACTAAATATACTGTGTGCCATTCCCTCCGAGTTGGCTGTGCGAATTACACAGGCTTGTTAAAACAAACCTCAGCAGGTCTTGTCAGCATTTCCCATACATTCGTGCACATCACATGTGGCATGGAAGATGCAGTGAACGAAAGCAATTAAAAATGAAAAGTAGAGGAGGAAGCGGAATATTTTCCCTCTTGGTGCTTTGCATTCAAATCAGATGACTACGAGGAATTCAAATCGTTAGGCGTTTGTGTAGAGTGTTGAGTTTGCATAGACCACCGAAATCCCATCGTTTCCAACTGACTGAATGACTTTGACTGCTTTGATGGTATTTTATTGTAATTGTTTTGTGAGAAAGCGTCTCTCAATGGAACTGTCAGCTCACTTTCGGCTGTCAACATTTCAAAACATTTTCCGATGGACGACATGACACCGTTTCTTCTATTTGTTGTTGCAACTACACAATCTTCTTAGAAAAACATGTGGGAATTATTCTTCCCATTCAAAATACGTATTTGCTCTGTCCTCCGTTTAAGTGACAGGCTTTCAGTGAATGAACACTGAGGATTGTACATCGGAGGTGTACACACAAGTTTACCTGAAATACCTCACAGAGCTTCTTTTAAAGTCAATTATGAATGTACCTCATCATCAGCTTATCTCGTTGGTTGACTTACCAGCCCATTTGGTCAAGGTTGATGCAGAGGTCTTTACTTGTGTAGCACGAAGCCAGAAGAAATTGGCAATTCAGGCAAAAATGGAAAGGTAGCAAATAAATGTGGGGAGATGTGTAGGCTGAGATTTATTTCATTGATTTGTTGTGCGATGGTTTATGAGACGGTAGGAAATTCATGGAAGCTAGGCCACCACGCCTTCCCGTAGTTAACAGTGAAATGGTCCATCCATTGAATCAAAACAGAGAGGACAAGAATCGACCGAAGAAGGTGTTTGTATACGACGGGAAGACAGTAAAGGTCGAGACAGACACACACACACACGGGCATCATTGGATAACTTTGCATAGGCTAAGTAAAAAGGTGGTTGTGGTTGTTGTAATGACAGATAATGGGTGGTAATAATGGGATAAAAAGTGGAAAAAGTGGAAAAGTCGAAGGTTGAAAAGAAAAATGCCACCAGTAGAACCACATCACCAGGGTGCCCCTTTCCTTCCTTACCTTTCCAACGACATCGGTTTGCAAACGGACTCTTCAGGAGGTCCCTCCTGGGTCACCTTTCTCAAATAATATTATGACCAGTCGAGTCCTATCTCTCGTCTTTCAAAGGAATTCAAAGCACTTCCGTCCACTCCTCCCAAATCCGATCCGACCAACTCACCCATCCCTTCAGTTGACTTTCACAATACCAAATTAGTCTCACAATACTCTCGCCTATTTGCATGAACGTCCACAGCTCTCATCGACACACATTTCACTCGAATGCAAAACAATAAACAAACTTCTCTAATGATGATACTCACGAATTCTACGCAAAAACCATATGCACCCACGAGTGTATAATAGAGTTATAGAGCCATTCTTCTAGCAGTCATAAAACCTGTGGGGATATCGTGAAAGCCTTAGAGTAGTTTACAATAACAGCTCGTTAGCAAAGTTATGTTCTTTCAGAAAAGTAAACTTACTTTGTAATAAAAAGGAGGTTCAATTAATTGCACAGCATTATATGAAGTCACAGAGACAACAGTTGTGTGGGTTGTTGAATAGAGAATCATCCTGACTTTCTTGGAAGAAGGAAACCTAAACACTTTATGTGTGTGTGCGTAGTATTTACGGGATTCTTGTTTAAGATATTTGTTGAGATGAAAGAGTCCCCCCCCCAAAGCTGAGGAACGAAGGGTGGATAAAAGAGATTGTTTGAAACTGACGATGTGTGTGGATCCTTCTTCCGTTTCTCCAGACTCCGTCATCCTCACGGAATAATGAGAGATGCTCTTCATTGAAGCGAAATTGACTCCGTCTGACAGTCTGTCTTGGAGCTAATCCCAAACTTTCTTTTGGGCTTATTAAACCCACAGCAGCCGCATCACTTCACTTCTATAGTCGTCGATTTAAAAGTCGGAAAGCAAGAAATTCATGAGTTATTTGGTTAATATTGAATCTCCCAGTCGGTTGGATGTTGCACAAGAAAGGGTTGTCTTTCAAGGTAGTTTGTCGTCGTTCATGATTACTTGTACTCTGGGCTTCATTACATGCATTTCAATTAGACTTCGGGGATTTAGTCGTTCCTCTCTCTCAGCAGATTAGTTTTAGTTAGTGTTGGTAGTAGCCTCATCTAGGATGAGTACTTGTGTGTAGTATATTCTAACTTGCATACACACACACACTGCATATAGTCCGAATCTGAATAGTCTGAAACAAAACCGGTCTCTCATCATCAAACACAATACACAATGAATAAGAATTAAAACAGTTGTTCGCATGGATTTAATTTTACGAGTGAGCGATGCAGTTAGCGTAGAAGTCACCCTTGAGAAGACTTCTTGGCAATTCATGCAAATATTTTGCATCTCAATTGGAGGCTGGAAATAGACGGGGGGATGTAGAAAAGTAGAAAGTAGTGAGGATGGAGGATTGTAGGAGAGTAGGACTGTAGGACGTTGATGGTGGCCGGCAGAATGTTTTGACAAGAGGTTTGACAAACGGGAGGTTTGGGATAATAGATGGATGAGCAGATGAAAATAAAAGATATCCGTGGAGATTGAAAGATAGATGATCACCACCACTTAGTGCATTCATGTCGGTCCTTTTCTTCTCTTTTTATTGCTTCTCTCACCACCAACACATCCGAACACAAGAGATAAATGAGATAAGATCTCCCCGCATCTTTGGTATTTTTATCCTCCGATGACACTGATGCTAACGTTGACCTGTTCTGTTGCAGCGATGCAAGGAGAAGCTAAATACTTTGGCGATATCTGTGATGAACCAATGGCCAGGAGTCAAATTGCGGGTGATCGAAGGCTGGGACGAGGAGAACCTCCATGCTCCACACTCGCTCCACTACGAAGGGAGGGCAGTGGACATCACGACTTCTGATAAAGATCGATCCAAGTACGGAATGCTCGCTCGCCTTGCTGTCGAGGCTGGATTCGACTGGGTCTACTACGAGTCTCGAGCACACATCCACTGCTCCGTCAAGTCAGGTAAGACATGTTGCTACACTTAAGGCTGTGTGCGGTTGTGCAGTTGTTGTAGACAAGGGTGCCATTCATACGGGAGGAATGCAGTCAGAAATGCCCTGAGGGGGTCACCCTTAGCATCTCAGTCCTTCTTAGGTCGCTCATCCTCCTCTTTGTTGGGAGACTTGGTTCGAAATCGCTTTTGTCGCACGACGTGTGAATTCTTTTACAAGGGGCTATAAAAGCTGATGTGAAAGGAGCCAACACACAAGAGCGTCACCTTGTTGATCCTCAGAATCTTCGGGAATCATTATGATCCTCGTGATTCCAGTAGTCCTCCCCATCCACTCTTCAATAGACACCTTCGCTCTAATGATACTTTCCTGTCGGCCGCGCATTCATCATTCTCCTCTATTTACAATTTGTCTCCTTCCCTCAATTAGCCACGCACAATTGAAAAGCCTTGCAGAAACGATCTGAGACGCATCTGGGGATGTAGGTGAGTCTCTCTGACTCTCTGACTCTTGTGGGCGCATATTATTTACATAGTTCGACTCGAGTTTCTTGTGATGATCTCGGATCAACAATGGACTGTAGTTGTGGTGCAGTGAATGGTTCTTGTTTAATCTCACGCTGAGCAGGGAAGTCAGGAGAGCCAAGGGTCTCGGGGAAACTTGCGTCCCGCTATGACTCCCCATCATTGAATGAATCTTCGAGGCTCTGAGATTTGTGGGTGCTTAATGGATGATCGAGAAGGCTCGTGAATAATATTTCACCGAATCAGCCGTCTATAAAGGGCTAGTGGGTGATGATACGAACGGCAGGTACATCACCACACACCTTGAGTTCGAGAGGATGGAAGAAGAACACAAGTACTCTTCATCGTCTCACGTAGAGACTCTACACACACACACTAAAAGGCTAAACTGATGGGAAACAGTCACCCTCATCTCTTTGACTCAACACTTTTGGAACAAAAAAACCTTTTTTTATTCCTTTCATCTATTCAAGCCATTCAGCAAACTATTTTTCTCTCCTGCTCGCTCTCCAAGAAAAGATGAACACACGTTAATTCACTAACTACCTTCTTCACAAATAAGTGTTGCCTTCTTCCCAATTACAAGGCGTTCACTAAACTTCTATTCAAACTGCCTGTTACTCCGTTCTTCCACACAGGAAACGATTCTGTGTGATTTTCAAATTCCACACTACAGCGTGTCAGAAAGAGAAACGTAGAAATCAACAGGGAAATGCTGTTTAGCATTGAGAGATGTTTTGATTTTTGAAATATTACGTTCAAATGAATTCATTGTGAGTTGGAGAAGATTCCCAAGAAACCTCTCCAGTTTCCTGAAGTACTTAAGTTAAAAGGCCAATGTTTCCCTTCTTCCCTTGAGAGCTTTTAAGAAGGTGCTAATTGCATGATTCATCTCCAAGAACATTCAACAGTCATTGTGATTCCGAAGCGATGAGGGAAATTCCCAACGAATGTTTAAGATTCCTACAGAAAGGAGGAGGGCGTCAGGTGTCAGGCTCAGATGTTTCGCCTGCCTCTCTGTTTGTCACAGGTTAAGTATAGTTTGCATCTTCCCATCTTCCCATCATCCGCGTATTGCAAGTGGACTTATTTGCTAATTCGATTATCCACTTGGCTCCTCCATGTTAATGGAAGCAGAGAGGGATTTCCTCGCGTCTCGCTTGTTAGCACTTTAAATTGCAAAGCAAAATTTGTTGGTCGTAATAAGTCGCGGAGGGAGAGAGATGGTTTTGTGATGTGTACACAAGCTGAGAGTGTTAAGTTCATCGAGTTAACCTGATTTGCATCCGTCTGCTGGAGGAAATGTTCTGAAAGGTTGTGTAAATGGCTGTCGCTTGAGGTCCACCAGCACTCGTTTGTGATTCCCCGTAGTTTTGGTAGTTTGAATCGGACTCTCGTACAACTTCACATTAAGTCTTTCTTCTCGAGAGATCTTTCCACCTCATTGGTGGACGGTCCGGCCATACTTGAAGTCCCTAGGTTGTAATCTTCCTCGAACTAAACGGCCCATTTTGTTCACTCTATTCCATCTTTCATCTTGATATGCCGACAATCCAATCTCCAGTTTCGAAATCTTCTGATTTTCTTTAATTCCTATCATTATTAGGTGTCTTTTTTGTAGTGAGAGAGTAGCAAATGGGCATCTCCTCATTTGTAATCATAATAAGTACAAAGAACCTTTCCAATTCCTGGGCAGGTTTCCTTGACGTGGTTTTAACCTTATTACCCACACCTGAACAGGGTGATTATCACGACGGAGCAAGTGTGCAAATAAGTAATGATAGAGTAGGCCCACAAGAAATGTTGCAAAGTATGCGAAGTCGAGAATTCGCACGAGAAAAAGGGTTGTCGTTCGTGAGACAGACTTGTCAAGTTGGCTAACAAGCAGAAAAGAGGTAGGCCTTTCATTTCGCAGGTGAGCCAAAGCCTCAATTAAAAGCAGCATCCTTCGTGGTCATCCGTTGTTGTCGCCTCTCACTCCTCTTTAATTAACACGCATAAATGAAGGTAACGGCGGTGGGTCGGTTGCTGTGTGGATCAGGAGATCCCAATCAGCCTCTCAACTAATTAGTCATGAAAGTTAGCTTGACAAAACGGAGCAAGGGAGCCTACAAAGTAAGTAGCGAACTGCGTTCAAATGCAATTTGTCTTTTGCAAACAACATTTGTACTCGGTCGAGTGAACAGTAGTGGCAGCATCGACTTCACACTTCTTGTTTGGTCATTAACACACTCTTATTAGCCACCTTTTGGGACCCAACCAACCTGTTGGGCATCTTTTGTGCTAATCACCTCCATTCGAATGAATCAGAGGGACCAATGAGTCTTGGCTGTGTGACACAACAACCAACAAGCATGTTGGACTTGGAACACTTTCCAAGCAAATATGGACACATTCAAGATGCCATTAATTATCTTCTAATCTGCTTCCACTTCACGCTCCCTAATTTACCATAATAGTCCGATTCATATTTTACTCTGTGTGAATTCGCATTTTATTACCTGCTGATTATCCTCTGAATAAGGACTCACACGATGGCCATTCGAACTCACCAACCAGAACCAACTCCGTTGTGTCTGTGAAACCATTGTAAATTGATAACTAGATGGGCTCACACACACACACTGAGGAAACAAAAAATTTCACGGAGATTAATCGCCTCGCTAACCACCATTAACTTCCAATTAATCTATTTCATTTGGTCCCCATGTCGTCTCCTCATTCTCTTTGGTGATGAAATGCACTCGCTCTTATTCACCTGAACAAATTCCTCTCTCAAATTCACAATGGCTCAACAAATTTAAATACATTTTTAGAGAAATGAATCTTAAGCAAACTTCCGCCTCCAAACGGCGTCTTCTTCTTCTGTAGGAGATGGTCCGATGATAAAAGTCCTCGTGGATTTTATTATGTGTAAACCTGGAGAGCATTATTACTATTATAGGAGTGAATTCATTTGGATTTAAAGCTCAACAACTCTTTTCCATTAAAGAGGATTACGTAACATGATTATTGTGGCAGGTAGGTGCGAAGAGGAAATTCTCTTATTCAAGTAATTGACCAAGAAGAAAGCCTCTGGTTGTTTTCATGATCGTCTTTGTGCCTTCTTCTTCACACAGGCCGAATTAAGCTGTGTGTGAGCTTTGAAACATTGAAAGGCCATAAATGTGGAATTAGTACGCTAAAATGTTAACAAGTGTTTGATAATTTCTGGTGACACTTTTGTTTATTCTTTCCTAATAGTCGGCTAATTGAGGACAAACATCAGAGAGTAAGGTTAGAGGCTAGGGAGGCCTACAAGCGACTACGGTCACAATGGATCGAGTGTCTTAATGGGTAAATTGAGAATGAATGAGTCCTTAAGTGTCCCGAAGGACTCGAGAGAGTAAACACAAGTTTCCGGTTGACTTTGGATTTAATTCTCAAGAGACTCTTTTTATTATTAGGAGGATGGGATAAGTAAACACGATGAATGGTGGTGGTGGTGGTACGAACTTCTTAAGATACTCCAGAAGACGCACACACACATACACACACATTTCTTTTCTTCTGTCTTTTAAGCCACTTTCTTGAAGTAGAGTTCCTCTCCTCAATATTTCTCCCGTACTTAACTTAGGTGCTAACTGTGTTGTCCTCGTCGGCTTTCTCGTTCGCTTAATATTTCTGAGACTGGATTTCAATTGTTTGTTCATCTCTTTTGAGTCTGCCTAAGGAAACGTATGAGATTAAGAAAGGGAGAGAGATGCTAGGAGAGAGTTAGAAGAGATGGTTGGAATGTATTGAGTTTGGAGCAGTTGATAATCGATTAGCAATATTATGTGTGTGCAAGTCCTCATTGATGTTGAAGTTGATTGGATTGCAAGTGAAATGAAGGGACACTTGTTGGCGACAAAGGGGCGAGAGTCAATTGAAGCTAATGGACTCTCACTAAGCACTGACTCATTATGCAAAGACACGTTCCCGACAGGACAGACCATAAAATTCAGGTGCCGATCTGAGTCTCATCTCCCGGAGGAGTCTCATTTCAACTACAAGTCACGCACTCTAAATTGTCAACCTTTCTCTCCTCCAGTCATCCCACTACTACTCAACTTAATGACAAAAGGAGCCGGTTTTATTACACAATGACAAATCCTTTGTTTTACACAACAAATTGGACATCTCCAGAGTTATGTTCCTCTCCACTAAGTCTTCCCTCATGCTCTCTCAACACTACTCATACGCATATGTCCTTCCTCGGACTCCCCAAATTATATTATGCGTGCACTTTAGATTTACGGCAACAGCAGTTCTCGAATTACACGGGAACTGAGTCCTTTAATTCCTTTTAAGAAGTACAAATGCAGGTGGATTTAATATGAGAGATCACAATAAACACTGGGACACTCATGCAGTTCTTCTACTTTTGTACTTGTAGGCCACAAGTGCGTGATGCAACACAGTTTTATGGCATTTACGATTTACAATTTACAACTAATGTTTTATTGCTCTGCGGGAAGTAATATGGCTAAATTCTTGAAGTGCAACCAAGAATGTGTTTGCATAAGGGACTGTGTGTGTAGGGTTTAAGTGGATTGCTCTGGTGACCTGAAATTGCACAAGTAGATAGTTTTTCGCGTTACATTTGCAAATTGCAAGAGAGATGTACTCATGTGTGGTTTTTATTTGTGATTGCAGATTCCACTCAAACGGGAAGAACTGGAGGATGTTTCAGTGGGAACTCCACCGTGGAGACTCCAACAGGCCCCGTGAAGATCTCAGAGATTTCAGCAGGAGACCAAATCTTGACGTTGGACTCGGAAGGAAATGAAGTGTTCTCGGATGTGTTGCTCTTTCTGGACAGAAATGCTACGGAAAGAAGAGAATTCTTCGAGTTACAAACAGCGTCGGGGAGTTCCATCACTCTGACTCCGTCTCACTTGGTCTACACAGTTCAGCCCGAGTCTCTCAGTCCTCACGAGAAGTTCCTCTTCAGTCCAAACACCTTTGTTGTTGGGAATCAAACGGGGAAGCTGTTTCTGGACACAGCTGTCATCAGTTTCGCAAAGAATGTGCAGATAGGAGACTGGGTGCTTGTGAAGAGAACTGGAGGCGGATTCAGTGATTCAATGGACAACGGAATCGAAGGCTTAGATGAATCAGCGACCTATGACATTGAGAGGGTGGTGGGGATGGAAGTTCGAATGGAAACGGGCGTCTACGCTCCCCTGACCTCCACAGGGAATTTGCTAGTGGACGGTGTGCTGGCATCTTGTTACGCTGTAATCGATGACCAGGACTTGGCTCACTACGCCTTCTTGCCTGTGCGACTTTCGCACAATTTGGTGGCAGGGGTTTCCCATCTCTGGAGACGATTGAGTGGGTTGATATCGTTGAAGAGTCATGTTGAGAAGTCATTGTCGCTGAAGGGAGAGTCGAGGAGAAGTTCGAATGAGACGAGACGAAGGGAGGACGGACAAGGAGTGCATTGGTATGCGAACTACCTCTACTCCCTCACGAAGCATCTCCTGCCGTCCCACCTCATGTACGACGCCTAACCTGCTTCCTCCTTCCTCCTGAGCTTAGTTGCTTTAATCGAAGACATGAATGTAACTCCACCCCCGAATTCGAATTTTATTCGCCACGTCTCCACAGTCAGTATTCTGATTCATCATATACGTATTATGTATCACGTGACATTTAATCTACTTCTTAATTACACACACACACGCCGTGTCAAATGCTTTAAGTGCTAAGTAAACTTAACAAGTTCACGAATGTTTGCCATAATTAATTCTAAAACATCCCTCTAATCAGATCTACTTACTTTTAGTACACTTTTCTCCACGGGAGAATTCTTCGTCGCAGACAGAACACGAGTCGAGAGAGTGCTGAACCGTTTTAAGCGAGTTTTAAAGGGTTTCAAGTAAAAGTGAAGAGTTGTCTGTTGGAAGTGTAATCCTCGTGCTTTTGAGGAAACTCACTTTCCTTTCATGAGTTTGGGTGTGAGAGAAGATGCGAAGAGTTCCCTTTGAATCTTTAGTAGAGATTTTTTACAACGATATTGCATGACAAATTGAGCCAATCTAATTAAACTATAGTGTGATTCGTACCATTAGGGAAACATTATTATGTATGTGTGTGTTACGAAACCAATTAAGTTTAATTGCTGTGTTTCATGTATGCGTGAAAAGTTTGTGTGCATGATGATATGTATGCAATGTTGTATGCAAATTTTGTCGTAAATTTAAGGAGTCTAGTACATGCTACCACTTAAGTACTTTCCCCAACGAGTGAGTTGTCATTTAGCTTTACATTTTGTCTGTGCAGAAATACTTGTGTGTTATTTTATATATGCGTGTAATCATAATTTGTTTATAGAACGATGAACGAGTTATGTTGTGTGTAGTAGGTTTACGTTTACCTGATGTAAAAACAGTGTAAAGATGAGTATACATTATATTATACAGTTTAAATGCTCCAACGCACACGTGTGTGTGTGTGTTTGTTTAATTCCATGTACATTTATGAATACATTAAGCGATTATCGGTAGTAAACCTCAAAATGTGTGTGTGTGTAAAATATATGTTATTAAATACAAACTGGGGTGGTAACGTAGTGAAACAACGAGAAGAATCCTAGAGGAGTTAATAATCATTATATATACACAAGTAGACTTTTAGTTTATTGAAATAGTTAAGTTTGGATTCGATCGCATAGCTAATGCCTTAGAATTTTAGGAAAAGTGAGTTTAGATGGGATAAGTAGAAAGACTATTTTTCAGAAGATTGCGTGAAGGCGTAAAAAACTATTAAGCAAGTGTGTATTTAATGCAACCTAACCTGCACCATTGTGAAGTGAATCTCTCAAAGAATGCAAACCTTCAAAATCATGTACAACTAATAATGTCTCCTCTGCTAACACTTGTAATGTTGTTTTAGTGAAAGACTCATTTATTACTATTATTCTGACGCCAATAATAAACATGTTCACGTTTAAATTTAACTTTCTCTTTGAATTCGACTTTTATTTTTTACCATGTCTTCTCTTGTGTACCGAACGCATTGGGTGGTAATAATATTGCATAAATCTCTCATCACTTGCAATTTGTAAAACCAACACTGCTACTACAAAAACTGCGAGCTCGTTGCTGCTTCGATTCACATTGCGAAATTTGCACCCGATGTTTCCTCTTCTCGAGTCTTCCTCGCAACTTACTCTTCACTGCGAGGATTAGTTTTTATCCTTGAATCTGTGTTGTTAAAAGTTGGAGCGGATTGTGGGTAAAATGGCAAACACCGTCATCTCTTTAAACTGTCCATATGCTTCGCAGGTTTCTCTACACCAGACTAATGATATCAGGTATACTGGAGCAATTGTAAATCACAGATAATCCATTGAGAATTAGGATGTGCTAAATCCCTGCTGAGTGGAACTCTCGGCTCAAGAGTTAACGGAGAGAGAGAGATAGCGTGTATCAGAATTAATGAGGGTACGAGATTCGCCATGTTACTTAAATACACACCTAATACACTTTATGCATTATGCACGTTACGACGAGGTGAACTTTAAGCCCAGCACATGGGAACCACTCGGATTCAACCTCTTGAAGAATACCGTGAGCTAAGATGTAATGACTCTCCTCGTAAATATTCACAGCTCTCTCTCACAGAAGAACATCCAGCCTTTCTTTTTCAGAAATCACTTTGTAAAATCTTTTAAGTGGAAAGCAAAAATTTTGAGGAATTTTTAATTAAGAAAATGAATTTTCTTGTGTGATGTGCTAAATAATAGCTTCAAAGAGAAAAGTAAATGTGAAAAGTTATACACAATTTATGTTGGAGAAGTCACGTGTGTGTGGCATTTCATTCCTACTATATCATCTACAAGATGAGAGAAAGAGAAGGGAAATTACGAGAAGTAGCTTTAATTAACTGTGCCTTACTTTAATGAACATATAATATGTGAGCTAAGGATGAGCGAATGTTTGGGCTAAATTTTTGAGTAGAAGCGTAGAAAATGGGGTGGGAAGAATAATAAGGCGGATGAAATTTCAATGAGTGTACATTTTACAAGGCCAGGAGATCCTAATTGACTTGGTGAAAAGATGTTGGTATTGAAATAACGAGGAATGGAGTGTGGCAACTCAGAGAACAAAAGCTGAAGACTTGATGCAAACATCTCGTTATCCCTGTAACTTTGTAGTTGCTGTACTTTCACCACCGCCTACTTATTTCCGCCGGTCCTTTCATCATCCAGTGGAATCCGAATATTACAAGGCCACCCGTGCTCATCATCATTATTATCATTATTATTAGTTGAAACCGATCTTCAAACTGATACATTGCAGACTGCTTTAGTCGTTGCCTAATAACTCAAGCTTCCTAGTTCCACAATAATCGCTGGTGAACAAAACAAACGCAAGTTGCGTTAGAATGATGCAACACACAAAACACAAGCTTGATAGCTGGAAGCTTAACTCATAAGCCTAGAGGAAGAAAACACAAAGAGGACACGGGCTACTTAACAACTTGAAAGAAAAGCCTTCAGATAATTAATCACAATATTTTCATCAAGTCTGGTTTCCTCATTCTGATGAGGTTGCCCGTACACCAACCGTTTAATCTCTGTTTAATCTCTGTTCCTTCTCGACGGAAATGCAAATCCTTTTGCGTGTGATTTCATAAGGTATTCTTCGGTAAAAACGAGTGTTTGTATTCCATTTGTGGGGATTCATAAAGTTTACTTTTAGCTTGAAGGATTCTAAGCACGCGTGGGAAATTGAGAAACATTTTTAACGCTTACTGAAACTGCCAAAGTGCTTTTTTCTTTAAATCAACGGGCTTTATTCGCTTGAGTGAAAGTATCCTTCAAATTGTGTTGCGTCTTTTTGCTACCGTCAGTTACTCCCCATTTATGATGTGTCTTGTGTGGCATTTCCCTCGTTCAAACAACTGTCAGTTTTTGGCTTGGGGGAAAACTTCCTCTTGATGATTTCTTGCTGGATCGAGCTTTCCAGCCTACAAATAGCATTCCAACAAGTTTCCCTTGCTTCCAGAAGCTTTCGTTCTTGCATAATAATAGGAACTCGTTGTTCTCCTCCAGCATTTCTTCAAAGGACCAAACAATGTTGTGTGCTATTAATAGCATACTTCATTATATTTACATCAGCATTACACACACATTGCACACAGTTTATTGGATGATACCAAACTAATAACGATAGCGATAATTGATGTGCTCACACTGCTCAACCACTTGCTTCATTGCTTTACTTATTGTTTGTATTTGGATGAGTTTCAAACGCAGAGGAATATTTGCTAAAAATGGTGCTGGTAGCTAAGCAGAGCCTTTTGGAGTATGCACTGTGAATCGTGATTCTTATTATCGCCATTACAGCTGAAACAGAGCGACTGAATAGAATTTATTTTCTCGGAAGAAGTGTCGGATAAAATTCAATGCAAAATGAATCTGAGATGTGCACAGAAGTTGAGTTGCTGTGTATTCTGTAATTTTAAGGTTCCTAGAGATTTCTCGTGAATTTCAAACTCCGACGGAGTATACGGATTAAAGATTGTGTGTTTCTGCTTTCGGCTTGCAAAAAATGTGTGCAACGCGATGTGATATTAAATTTCACAAGGATTTTCGAGACATGGCTTGTTAACCTCTAAAGTGGATCACTGCTGCAAAGCCTCTTAATATTGATGACACCCGTTTTACAAAGTTAAATGGAGATGACACATTAATCTGTTGATTTAGTTACGAAGTCTAAAAGTAAATGCAATTTGTCAGGACAACTTATAGAAGAAATTGCACAACAGGATGACGCAGGATGGAAGGACATTCCAAAAATTGTAGTGTAAAAGATACGTGTGGCAGAGTTAGAGCTGGAGGCACAGATTTCATTAATGCCAACTGTTATTAAAAAGAAATGATATCTTTTGCCATGTACCTGGGCTGAGGAAGCTCCATGTGAGTATGTCACATTAAATGTCATCGTGAGACCTACAGAAACGGTCAGACTGTTCCGTGTTGTCCCTGCAGAATGTTCTTAAACAAATAAAACAAGAAGAACAGTCTGACTACCCAAGACTTTCTTAATGGTATTTGTATTTGCCTATCTAGAGGAAGTGTTTCTCTTGGAAAGTGAATGTCTTTTCGGGAATTGAGACAGTTAAGCAACTGCACCAGGAGCATCGAATGGTGGAAGCACTTAAAACTCCGAAGAAAGTGGCATCACTATCAGAGTAGCATCTTTATTGCACACGCAAATTGAAACATTCAAGTGTGTCGGAGGAGTGGGGAAGGTGGACTATAAACTACAAAATACTTTCCCCACATCAACAAACGCTGCAATGAACAACTGGATCATCATCTGTATAATCCGCAAAAGTCATTGTGTAGCCACTTACATTTGCACGTTTACAACGAAGACAGCCACAAGACATTCACACAAGTCTCCACACTCAGTCTTAATGCTCAAGAAGTGGTAAAAAAGATTTCCGAATTCAAACAAGAAAGAGATGAGAAGTTGAGACAAGATTAGGAAGAAGCTGGGAACAGAGATCTGTGATCGCGTGTGTGTTACGAACTCATGAGGATACACATGCGTCACGATGACTTGAGTAGATGTGGAAGTGGAAGAGAAATAGGTGAAAATCCTGGGGAAGGAGAGAGAAGGAAGATTATTTTGTTGTGAAGTCGACACGAAGCACACGTCTGAGAACTGAGTCTCCCGATTGATACATTTCACTCGACCAATCTCAAGTCTCAACTAGTTGAATATTTCTGTCGAATGTCAGTAAAACTTTCTCCAAGTAGGCTACGCCGAAAACGAAGGGACTGACTCTAAACAGGATTCCGTTCATTGGGATTGTTCCATAGGGAATTGTTCCACGTTGAACTTCTACTTTGTACTTTCAGACCCACCAAAACTAACTGAGTGACACAAAAGAGACATACAAACTCACGTTTTCTCATCATTTCCACAAGTAGTCTCTCTGTGTCCATAGCAGAGTTGTTGTCCAACTTCTCGTCACCAGTGTGGTTAAATTCAGACAGTTCAAGTCACCTTTCTCGTCAATCCCACGTGAAGGAGTTGTGTTGAAGACCCCGTGATTGTCATCTAACCTATCCAAGAGAGAAAAGAAAGCTAGATAAATCTGAGGCTTCCCTCAGTCTTGAGAGTTGATAGACACGAAGTCACCTCCAATCTTTCCTGATTAGTGTATGTGCACTGCTTTCCTGGGCAACCTTTTGTGTTTACTGCTGAAGTATTAATCAAAAGAAGAAGTACGTCAAGTCATATTAATAGTAGTGGCTCCTTAATAAGACCTTGATTCGTGTAGCGGATAAATCCTGAGGTTCATACGACCATCGCGTACTTGATCGTTTGGCGGATTCAGACACTTCAATCAGTCGAGACGTTGAAGTAACTCTTCCTTGACTACACAGAAGGTAACAAAGAAGATCATAACCGTTTCTTTGTGTCTTTTGAAAGACAGACTAGTTGGTGGTTTCCGTAACAAGAATCCTAGTTGATCGATTACTCGTTGAAGTCCCCAATTTCTTTGTGGGGAAGAAAGTAATAATCATTTGAGAGTGAAAGCGGAATTTTCTATTTGGTTGAGTAAGTTTCCTTGTAGAGTGAAAGTAATCCAAGGAGGAAATAATCTACGGCCACACTGGTCTTAGTAAATAGAAAGTCCGAGTGAATATGAGGAGATTGACTTTTTTTTACTCGCTCTGCGATAAATTGCTTCGTTCATTAAGGCCAATATTGGGAAGCTATATAGTCACAGGATACTTTCTCTCTCAAAGTCTGCTCTCAAATTTCCAATCTGCTGAAAGCAATTGTTGAATTCATTTATTCATTACATTTGTACGAGTAAGCACAACTTG
>JAQGAC010000534.1:0-23181 GCA_034696585.1 Isotomurus maculatus
CACTGCAGACCGCAGTCCCGTCGCTGGAGACAAAGGACGCGTTCGTCCGTCACCTACGCCCGAGCCCGCCTACTCACAAACGTCTCATTTGTGTGTGTGTGTGTGTGTGTGTGTGTGTGGGAGGACAGTGGTGTGTGTGTGTTGGAGCAACTGGTAGCACACACACACACAGTGAGGTGATTGCTGGTGCTGGTGCTGCGTGTTGTTGTGTGGGTCCTCAGTCGTCAACAGGGAAGCACATGGACAACAAACGTCTCCTCCACACGTCTTTTGGTTTGTAGACAACACCAGCTGAGTGCTGAGGACTGTCGATTGTCATGCGAAATGGCCGAGATGGTGGAGGGTGGTGGTACTGAAGGGTCCGTGTGAATGTGGATATTAGGTCAGTGGAGGAGGAATCGGAAGAGTAATTGGATTGTTTGTATTCCAGGGTGAAGAGGAGCGGCGATGACGAGCGACATGGAGGCGTTGGAAGCAGCCACCAAACTAACCAGATGTGTTGTGCGGATGACTTGTTTCGAGTTTTGAAGCCGCTACAAGCTCCGACGATGTTGTGTTGGAGGAGTCATCGGAAAGATAATCTAGCCATGTGGGAAAAGAAAGGACGGCCTGCTAGAAGTCTGGTGACGCAGCGGTTGTACGCTGAACTCCATCCGATTTCTGTTCCACGCTCGTTTAGAAGTGAACTGGTTAAGACGGCTTGTCTAAAGGATTTTTCGGGAATGAGGAAGGTGTATTCGTTTAGTCCGGATTCTCCTAGTTCTTCTTATGGATTGGAGTTTACTCTTGATGGGTGAGGATACTAGCAATGATATATAAGGATGGAGGAGAGGAACTGAGGAACGACGTTAATTTGTGGGGATGTGAATTTTAGCCGGTTGGTGTTGTCTTGTCATGACGATGGTGTCATTAGAGGGTTGGACTCCAGGACTCATGAATTGGAGCATCAGTATATGGCACATGATGATTGCTGCAATGGAGCTACGATGATTGACCACTATACATTTGCTAGTTACTCTGATGATATGACCATCAAAGTTTGGGACCTGAGAAATACATCTAGGAAAGTTAAGCTAATCGGTGGACACACAGGGTGGGTGAAGAATGTAAGCGTGGTTCCGGGAAGTAAAAAGCTACTCAGTTCAGGATTTGATAGTTATATAAGAATCTGCGATACTAATAGGTATGAAATGCTTTGTCGAAAGTTGCTGCAAATATACGAAAGTTGGAAATATTAACTGTGTGGTATTGATTCTGGTAGTCCGGAACAAGAATTGATGTCAGAGAAAGTTATGACATTTCCTCAGCTTCTCAGGACTCAACTATCTCCTGACGGAGATTTTTTGGTGCTCACGACGAGAAAATCACATGTATATGTGATAAAAAATTTAGATTTGGAAGATCTTCCGAAAGAATACGCCAAGTACTTCGTAAGTCAATGCACCAGGTAGAGGAGTATTAATACATGTTAAAGGTGTCATTTTTGAATTTGTAGGCTCCTCCAGAATCTCGCAAAATTCCATATCCTATGGAACCAAACTTACTCGAGCTTCTTCATTACACTCCACGTTACTACGAAACACATCCGGGCTATTCGCTTGATATTCATCCGCAAGGAGATTGCTGTATTGTTCGTCATCATCCTGTTCAGAACAACAGTGCAACCGGAGTGCGCAAGTTTGATGTAAGTGATAAGTAAAAAGATTTGCTTCGTTGATAGTGATTCACCTAAGAATGAATCAGGAATTGTTTACTTGTACGCTTTCTTTGAATTGTTTGGTGTAAGTATCGTATTTTGAAGTGTGTTTTATATTTATCATTTTCTATTTTTCTCACGTAAGACTGCTCAAAATGCGTGCTCAGGGAAAGACAGTTTATTAGTCCTATTTGCCACTAGAACTTCATCCCTGATAAATCCGTCTCATCTTTTCCTGACAACTTTTTCTGATGTTTTCAGTTCGTTGCAGTTTACGACATCAGCACAACAAAGTACTCTAAAATTAAGTACCTACAAGAGGAGTACCTTCGCAATCCTGAAGCGTATATGAACAAGTCCATCGACTACGATTTCTTTAGCCCAAAAATCCGGACCTACTTGCGCAACTATGAAGTAATAGATGAGACTAACACAAGACAAGAAGATCAATCGTGTTTGCTGTGGCGAGTCAATGATATTCTGTTAAAGGAAACGGATGCCAAAGCAGTTTCCAGCCGTATGAATGAAATTGTCAGTAACTGGGAAGGATATGGAGCTAGTGGAGCTACTCAAAACGTAGCCAAAGTTCACAAGCTTCTTGGGGATGCTCAATTCTTCGGTATTGCCCACCGAGCAGCTGCTCCAAATCAGATTATAAAGGAAATTAGCTTTGATAGTACCGGTAAACTAATGGCCATCCCTGTCCAAAACGGATTTAAAGTTCTAGGATTCAGTAACGATTTAGAAGATTACAAATATATGTTCTCCCACAAAAGTCAAACTTTTAACAATTGCCCTAGACTGAAAACTATCCTTCAGTTTGAATCCCCTCACTTCTCATGTTATTCGGTGAAATTTTCTCCCATTGAAAACGACAAGATTGTTGCTAGTGGTAGACGTGGAATCTTGGAATGGTACCATGTGGAAAAACCAGATTGTGTGTAATATAAATACTTTTGGTAAGAGCACTAGTTTTACAATTGAATCTTATAAAGTGTTATCGTTTGACTTGTCGTACTTTGCCCGATGTTTACGAAAAGGACGTAGGAGGCGCTTGAGTGTGGCCAGTTCTACAGTTGACGCCACTGTGTACTTTTGTAACTTTCCATAAAGTGACTAAGAACATTTTTGTTATTTGTGAGCTCATTGCAGTGCAAAAACTATCGTCCAATTAATTTGTACAGCTTACAGTAAGAAGAAAAACGTGGCAGTTTTGTGTTATGTGCTACATGCCGCTTCGTGGAAATTGAACTACTTGCCAAATTTGTCGTATTAGTTGGCAGTGGGGAGATACTGCGTCTTTCAAAGTTTCTGGCATTAATCGCCACGCCAAAATGACTGAATAAGTGATGAATTAGAACTTTTATCATTTAACTGTGTATACAGTGGGCGATTTATTTTCTCGTAAGACTGAATAAAGTTTCGTAGTGTGAAGTTGAGTTATAAGAAACCGTAAGATATAGTATATTGACTTTGAGTTTAATCATTGTTTAGCAAAGGAAATCAATTCCTTTTTACTATAGTACGCTTGCACATCGATGATCAGACACAACATGACACTGAACAACTCAGAGATTAAAATATGTTGTAATATCATATTCTAAATAAATACCGTTCATAAATTCATTATTATTTCTCTTCGAAGACAATAAGTAACTTAGCGCGTTATACAAACGTCACACAACTTGAAAACCTTTCATTCCATAAAAATTATTGGCAACACGATGAGCTATGTATATGAGTAAATTACCTACGGAACTTACGTAGTTAATAGATAAGCCAGTAATACAATCATTCTCACATATTTTAGACCTGTAGTACTGCAGACCGTATTAAGACAAGTACGAGATTCCACGAAATCGTAAATTTCGTGCCAACTATCAGACGAAGGGATCAGTTTAGTAGTTATTGAAAATATACATGTGTTGAGGAAGATGCATTAACGAATGCCACTCCGCTGTAGTCATTTTTCGGTAAATGTGGATGATTAGGTGTTTCGATACTGTGGTATGAAACAGAATTAGAATAGTATTCACCAACAAGAATGTTACAAATTATGATAGTGTTAACGCTTAACATCGAGATCGAAACTATTTACAATTTAGAACACAACTAAACTGAGTTAAGCTATACTTTGGAGTAGTTTCATAATACGAAAAATGTATTACATTAATTTGTAACGAAAGGTTAGTAAGAGACAGAAGCACTAGACGGAAATTTCATAATTCGTATCATAAACACTCGACCTGTCTGACATATCGTTTACATGCATTTGTCCTGGACCTTTAGGAGTCCCAGCAGGACTGCTATTGGCACCTCTCATTTCTAAGGAGTCGGTCATTTCTAGTGCCCTAACAAAGCTCATTGGTCTCCTAGATATCGGACTTGGTCTTACTCCATCTGATACATTGCTCGAGATTGCAGTCGGCTGCACACTTACTCCATACATTTTCTTCATGGTAGGTGGGGATATAGAAGGTGCACCGACCTTCGACATTCCATAGTTATTATGGCTAGGATTGTACGACACATGGGAAACTGCATTAGGGTGGCCGTACATCCTGTTCGAGCTGTTTCCATTGTTCATCATATTGTGTTGAATCGGACTTGTCGGGTTCGAGTGAAAATAGCTGCCTACAGCGGACGTAGGAGAGTTGTCTTTCCACATGTACACACCACGTTGGGGAGAGCTGGCGAGTTCCCTGATAGGACCAGATGTTTCTCGAGCAACATTTGGTACTGCAGCGTGGTACTGACGGTCGTACAACAACTCTCCTTCAGAAAGTATTCTCCTTTGTTCACCGTTCGGAACATTGTATGAGTCGTAATAATTAGGTTGATGTTGAGGACGTGCATACTGCATTCCTCCCCCACCGTGCTGAACAAGGCCTATAAAATCGGGTCGTCCCGTTTGAGTCGGAGTAGGAGGATTCGACCGTTGAGTAATTGGGCTAGCAGACGCTGCAAAAGGAGTAGGAACACCACCGATTGCCCTGATTTTTTGATGAATTGTTGGGCTACCAACATTGCCGCTACCAAGACCTGCTTCGGAAGGTGATGACAAGGAATCTGGTGTATGACTTCTAGACCTCATGCCTTCACCATTTCTGAAACGTACAATATAATTAATACAGCTCTTGGAAAGATTTACAAATAATATTATCTAAAATGCTGACATAACAGTTAGTTCAAAAATTAGGTGCTATTATTGCAATCTCTCAAAAGAATACACAAAAATCAAAGCAATCAGTCAATAGTAAACAAATTATACACGTGATTCTGAAGACAAAAGGGTAGAGATTAGATATTTAACATAAATCTGGCACTGACTAGGAAAAAGTCTAAGTCAGAAGAAACTTACTAAATAACGTTATTAAAATTAGTCGAAGGCTAAATAAGTAACTATACACACTGCAGTCTATATACTAAGCTGGTGACATTTTAAATCCACGTACATGTCGTTTGGACCCAATAGCATGCAAATTTTGTCAACTTGTCCAGTGTAAAATTCCGATTGCAGCAGCAAAAATCATGATTTGATTAAACAGATGTCTCAAACAGACTATAGTAAATCGAATGTGTTGAAAATGCAGAAGTGGTTAGAACTGCAGGGATGAAGTTAAAGATTTAAGTGCAAAGTTATGCAGATAGTTGAAAGTGTTGAAACATCTGTGAGCTATAATAAATGTTTTAGCCTTGTAAAACCCAGAGTAATATAATATAAGCAAATAAAGAAGTTTCGTAAGACCATTAGTCACCATGCGTCTATTAAACAACTCATTACTGTCGGACTTAGTTTGTACTGACTGACTAGACACCGTTAATTTATTTGGCGAGGAATTACCCCGAAAAGTAAGAGAAACAAGTATTAAAAGAGTTGCAAACGAAAATCACTGTTTACAAGACAAATGCGGTGAATTTGGCATCACATGGTAATTAATTATGTTATTTGGTTAACTGCGTTGTGATAGCTGAGAATAAATTATATCAAACAAATTCATCATTATGTCCGCTCATATTTATGTCTTCATACCGTTGGCGATTAGGGTGAGGTGAGCCATGTGAGTAAGGTCCTCTGAACTGACGATGTACGTCTTCCTGATTAACATTGGGAGGGAGATAAAAGTTTGTTTTCGATCCATGGCGTTGAATTGGGGGAGTGGGTTCACAGTCGAGAGATTGTGAAGCCTGCAGCTGCAAATCTTGATCCGACACATCTCGATTGTTTGAAGGAATCATCTGAAATTAGGGTAACTCAATAACATTGGTATTGTAAGCACTTCAAGCGAAAGGTTAGGAAAGCATTAATGTCATAGACTATAAAGGAAAAGTAAGCAGTGACATGCAGAAAGGTAAACACTTCACTCGCTTGCATTCTCCCTTTTGCCGGTGATAGATTTGAAGAAGAAATTTGTGACTTTAGCAAAATCCCCGGTGTCGTTAGTGAAAAGCCAAAGGCAACGATTATAGTTATTAACAACAAACATTTCTGAATTTTTCAGAGAAACTGCTCATTTGCATATGGTTGGCAACAAAAATTCATCTTTATTACATCTTACCTGCTGATAATTTCGGGGAGAATGCAGTGAGGAAAGGTTTCCTGATTTCATTTTCTGGAAATACTGGCCGTTATCGACGTACACGTTTACCTGGCTCCCAGGGACAGTGGCGTTTTGTAACACAGCAGTGCCACCCCCACTTTGTTGACCTGAAGCTAGGTATCGTACACTGGACTGGTGTTGTTCTGCATCTCTTTTTGCCTTTTCAAGTCTAAATATGGAACACATTTAACATTATTACATTATTCCTGTGAAATAAAAACCAATGAGAAACATTTAAAAAATTCCCAAATGAAGTTGGTAGATATCACATTTATTAAATAAATTGCAATTCCAGTGCATTATATCTTGTCTTACCCTGGATAATGTGGTCCACATAAGGTATAGAAACAATTTAAGCAGCAGCCTCGTGAAAATGGATTATAGCCTCCGCGATATTTTCCAGTGACTTGTTCATTGGTTGTGCGACCTCGGGAAACCAAGATAATATGAAACCCAGTTAATCCAAAGATGGGGATGAATAGAAGACATATGACGACCATAATGGATACCCTAGATACAATATTGAATGAACACTGTCTTAAATTCTTTCGAACTGAATTTAATATTGAAATGAAATATAACTTACGCGACAATTGTAGGAGTTTTTGACATTTCTTCAATGTGTTGCAACAAAAAGATCACTGATAAACTAAAGATAGCTATCATATGAATCGATAACGACATCAAAAACATAAAGAAATATCTGTAGTTTCTCCGGCCAATGCAATTATTAACCCACGGGCAATGATGATCAAAAGTCTGACAGAGAAAAGGTACGCGATATAAACCAATTCAAATTTTGTAATTAGATCTACGAGTAGCTTCTAGCTTGCACTTACCTCAATACAGTTGTTGCAAACGCTGCAATGCGAACATCTAGGCGGACGGTAAAATTGACATGTAACGCACCATTTCATACGCACGGTTATTCCGTGGACCTCAACAGTTTTGTACAACGGCGCCCGGAGATCATCATTATCATCTTCACCTCTCGTAGCTAAAAATTTAGTTGCAGTAAGCTTTAGATTATTGATAAAAAATATTTTGACGAAATCTTCGTCGACTTTTTCTATACCTTTTGGGATAATTCCAGGGTCCATGAACGTCGCTAACGTAAAATTAGCTATAACAATTATGGTAACAATCCCTTCCCCGATGGGAATCCATATGGAGTATTTCGTAACGTACCACTCAGCTCTGAAGGAAAGACTCAATCAGTAAATAAGTTTCAAGAACATAAAATTAATATTTCCCTGTCAATAATATATGTCGACTCACAGGAACACAAAAAACAAAGAAGTCGTAGACAACAATAAGACCCAGGCTACAGTAGCCGGCAAATACCTCTTGATCTCCTTGCACTTTGACATCTTCACCGTCGTTAAGTCTGTAACAAGAAACGAAAAACTAAACAACAAATTTCATACACAACGTGTTTGTACCAACTTAATTATTACCATCGTCTCTCAACATCTTCCCCTCCGTCTCCCTCCAAAGCTTTCCAAATATCCAAATTATACTAAAGTACCGTGCAAATGTCTAGCTTCAAAAACAAAATTTCAACATTATTTAATTAGTTAAAAATTCCCAAGCGCCAACAAAAAACACAAAACTTAATGATGACTCCCACACACAAATAATTAGTCATGTAAAAGAAGATCACAACCACACTTAGTTCCAAAAACTACTTTCCCACCACCATCAGCATGCAGCAGTACAAAAAGCCAGTGTGGGACGTTCCAACTTCCAACTAATTATGCCCCGTTAAGCACAACACTAACCTTACATTCCAGGATTAAAATTAAAATTGTAATAATCTCCTCACCTCTCTCCCAATTTCGGGCACACCGCAAGCAAAGAAGACCGTCGAACAGCAGAAGTAAACCTAAGGAGCACTTTGCAAAATCAGCAGTTGTTTATACTGCTCATTTTCTTAGGAATAATGGAGGACTTAAACTTTCTCCCCACTCTTGTCCCCATGCCACAGTCCCCCACACCACCACCACAATTTTCCTTACAATGATTCACCTTTGACCTCTTTCAGTGCCACCTGGGGTGGCCACACGAGCTCTCCACCAAGTCCAAGTGACTACACAGCACTTCCATTACAGCAACAATTTAAACTCTCAATTAAACACCACTAATTAAGCACTAACAATTTAAAACTTCTCTTGCGTTTCGCTGGTGGTGGTGGCGGTGGAACGAACAATTTTAATGTAAAACACCGAAGACGTCCAAGTGTCGTTTCTCGCCTCGTGTGTACTTTCCAATCGAGTCCCTTCCTCTCGGCAGATTACTCGGCGTCACTGATGATGAGACAATAATTTAAGGGGCCTCGAAACGGAGGATTAGCGTGGTGTTTTGATTTCTTTCATGTCGAGATTTATGAGAGGAAAAGTGAGGAAACCTCGGACCGAGGACACGGTGTGGTGGTGGTGGTGGTGATGGTGGACTGGTGCCCACACGGAGTGCGGAGGGATGCAGGGAGGACGGGCGGCGGAGGAGGCCGGCGGGACGGGCGTCCGAGGAGCACGGCGGGTGTGGACAGCCCGTCGGGTGAGAAAAAGTGGCTCTCTCAAGAATGTTGGGAAGTTGACGGGGAGAGGTTGGTGGTGGCAGTTTTGCATGCCAGAGACTTTCTTCTCACTTTTCTCCACCGGGCATCTTCGACGTCGACTGCCTCACTGAACATCTTCTCTCGAGGTCTCCTCATCCCTCACACTCCCCACTGCCTACCATCCTCCTCTGCTCCTGCTCTACTTCCAACCTCACTCACCAAACAGAGACCATCAAATGCATCAGAGACAGAGACTGTGGAAATGCAGAGTGGAATAATTTCCAGAGATTCCACACTAATTCATAACTGAAGTTGGGAGTGTTTTATTCCCTGAAACATCCAAATCAATGGCCTTCTTCTGGGGAAATTCATTCATGCGGTTCCAAGAAGAGGTTTCCGTATTCCTTTACTGATGATGATAGCTGTGGGGAGTAGATAGAAAGTTGGGGCTTTACTTCTGAGAACAGGAAATGAGAAATTGAACTCGCGAAATTTAATTCTTGGAAACAGCAAGATTGGAACCATGGGATGTGTGTTTGGTGTGGCTGGAGATATTTTGGGAAGATATATTTATTAGGTTAAAACGTACATATGCATACATACTACACATACACGTAAGAAACTGGATGCCTTTCTGTGTATGATGTTCTGCTTTTGATGAGGTCGGGGTTTTATCAATTTAGTTTGATGGATGTTATTTATTGTTGAGTAGTTTTGTATGCATGCATGATTGAGTGAGTGGGAATTCGACATGGAAGTCTTGTGAGAATGCTGTTACCAACTATGCATATGCGTTCATTTAAGTGTATGGAATTTATTACTGGACGGTAATATAGCACAGTTTGAATTAATTGTCATGTGGCCTCCAGCATCATTCAGTTAAATGGTGAAGTAGTTCATACTCGGAAGCAGTAGTAGTGGATCAGTAGATGTAAGTAGCAGATGACGATGAATTTGGTAAAAGTGATAAAACCCTAGAATATTGTACACTCCAAGTTGGAGAGTCATGTTGAGAGACTCGAGGACAGAGGACGGTTTCATACTTTCATTTAAGTAGCACTTGAATACAGAAACCTATATTTTATGAAAGGCATGAGACCGACATAAAAACGGTTATACGATGGAAACGGAAGCCTTGATGGAATCACGACACAATACACATCTCACTCTCTGTTTTGCTTTCCTTCGTATGCTCATACACAGCCTTAGGGGGCTCTGAGGAAGTGAGAACCTACCTACCTCTCTCCTAGAAAGCAT
The DNA here is from genome assembly GCA_034696585.1 of Isotomurus maculatus. NCBI lineage: Eukaryota > Metazoa > Arthropoda > Collembola > Entomobryomorpha > Isotomidae > Isotomurus > Isotomurus maculatus. Next base: position 10,112 of record JAQGAC010000534.1, read on the forward strand.
TTTACTGTATGTTTTACGGAATGTTAAGTTCTATATCTGATTATTACTTCTTGCAGCCTTGGGAGGCTGCTTGGCCTTTCATTCTGGAACTTTTCATGTTCTCCGTGTTCTCGTGTCTCTCCTCAAAACCCAAAGCACATGAAAGTATTAAATGATATAATTAATATCAATATACACACTGACTGTGAGCGTGTCGTGTCACAAAGTTAACTAATGCCCAAGAACTTACTTTCCATATGAATTATTGAGAGGAGTGTGGGATTAGTGGGAAAGTGGGATACACAAGGAAGATTAATTCAATAACCATGACACCACTACACTCCACCGTCCCAAACTTTCATAAGTCCTAACCAACTTTCACTTTGCGCTATAAATAATACGAATTTTCTTACGTACACCTCACTCATTATTCATCTCCAAAAGTGTCCCCCAATTATTCATCATGAAATTAGAAATTATATAACGACCGACGCCGTCCAACTATGTAACGCTGCTTTTATCTAAATCATTACATGTTACAGACCACACATGCACTGTCATCAAGAAAGAACATTACAGCTTTCCCTTTTCCATGTTACGTAACAAGCAAGTCTCGTGCGTTTTAAAGCAGGAATTTTACACGCCATTGTAAAATAATTATGGAAAAACTTGTGGACAGCCAGAGAGTATGAAATTTATTCGGGCGAAAAGTGGAAGGGGGAGAAAGTTATGAAGCTTTCGCCAAACGGGCCGGGGAACGTTGGGACTAAAAACAGCGCGAAAATCCTTTTATTTATATTTTGTTTAAATCACATGCTGAACAATAATAACACGAACACGAGTCTACGTAACACGATTGAAGATTTGATCAACTTGCATTGCAATAACTTTTGACGCAGAACAATTTCTGAGGATTTGTAACATGATACACGATTGATTGACAAGATGAGGACTTATAAGCTACTGTTTCATCAAAAATCTCAGCAGAAGCAGTACTCAGGTGAGAATTCTTTAGTTTTAGATTTTAGATAGCCTATCGCATAGACTAGGTAACTGAAGTTCATAGATTCACAAAATGTTTGTGTTTTCTGTAGGAGAAGACCTTGTGCTGTGCCCAAGGGACTTCCCTCACCTGAAAGAAAATGATGTGATTGAAATATACAACCCTGAGGAAAACACTCCTCATCTTCTACTCAAGATCACGAAGGGAAGTTTACGAGAAGAATTCCCCCAGAAAGGCAAGTGCTATTATTTATGTCAAATTTAATTCAGTGATAAGAGTGAGTGTCAATGTTGGTCTTTTTCTAGATGCTGTTAGCATTGATCAGTCGATAGGAGCTGTGTTTATGTTCAAGGCCTTTGTAGACGTGGTTGTGCAGAAAGTCGATCCTAAGCTTGTAGAGTTAGATTCGATAGAGCTGACATTCAAAGACCAGTACTTAGGAAGAAGTGACATGTGGAGACTAAAAAGGTCTCTAGGGGGGAGTTGCGTCTATGTTGGAAAGAAGCTGGAATTTTGCTCGTCCGCAATTCGTTGCCAAGTTCATGAGTTGTGGACTTTTGGAGAGAAGGTGACTTGTGGACTCATCACGGAATCTACTAAAGTAAGGCCCGAGAAAAGTCTTCGTCTATTTTTTGCTTTAATGATTTTAAAATTTGTTTAGATTGTCTTTCGTTCCTTGACTTCCATGGTGTATTTATTCATTCAAATGAGCTCTGAAATGTGGGAGTTTGATATTTACGGTGATTTGTACTTCGAAAAAGCTGTAAATGGATTTTTAGCCGAATTATTTGCGAAGTGGAAGGTAATTCTAATTCAGATTTTGATTGTAAGTTGGTTCATATCAATATAATATAATCAATTAACTTATTTTTTTAGCAAAATGGTAGCAATCATGAGGTCACGATCGTGTTGTTCTCAAGAATTTTTTACAACGCTTCTAGTCCAGAACAGTTTCCGGAAGTGATGAAAGAGTGTATATTAACAGATTATAAAGGACGCTATTATGAAGATTTTTACAGGTTTTGTTCGCTTTCATTCAGCTGGGTACTTAATTTGTTTCCTATAATTCTGATAGTGTTGTTTTTTGCATATAGGGTGGTAATTCAGAATGAGAAATACGAAGATTGGAGAAACACTTTAATTAATTTGAGGCATGTATTTGTTGACTATCATGACTATTTAATCAATTTTCATAAGCGGAATCACCCTAATCTAAAAATTCCGAGAGGCAAGATTTCTACTGCTGCGCAAGGAAATTTTCTAGAGGTCCTAAACATGTCCTTAAATGTTTTTGAAAAGGTACTGGTTCATAATTTATATTTCAAAGAATACAGTTCAGTTTGAACAACCCATAGTTGAATTTTGCATTCATTCACTCCTCTGTAGCATTATATCGACCGGAGCTTTGACAGAACTGGTCAAATTTCAGTCGTTATAACTCCCGGTGTAGGAGTTTTTGAAGTTGATCGGGAACTCACTAATGTCACTATGCAACGAGTAATTGATAATGGAGTTGGAAGCGATTTGGTTTGTGTTGGAGAGCAGCCACTTCATGCTGTACCCTTATTGAAGGTATGTACCTTACCAATTATCACACATTACAAACCGAGTAGATTAGAACTACTTAAAATGTAGCTTCAATGCTATTTTTTTTATTTATTTCAGTTTCACAACAAAGCAACACATACAAACAACGTTGATGATTATAGTATGCCCCATTGGATTAACTTAAGGTTAGATAACACCCAACTTCATTGTCTGGTATTTAGTTTATAATTCTAGTATAATATTTTATCTTCACAGCTTCTACTCAACTAACAAGCGGGTTGGATATGCATCGTATATTCCACGAATTAAATTACCAACAAGTTCTTCAACATTCCACGCATTACATTCATCATCTAAACACTATATGTATAAATCTCCATCTATTTTTGGAATCACGTCTTTACGTATAGACGATACTGTATGGCCGACTTCGATGTTTGACTATGACAGCTACGACGAAAACGTGTTTAAAACTTCAGGTGGACAAACAACTACAAAGAAACGTGCAAAACATATCAAGCGACGAACAAATGCATCCGAGTCGGATTTCAGCAAAATATTTTTGAGACAAAATTCTGAGCCTGAAATGCATCAGTCAATATCTTCCGATTTAGGCTCTCTTCACAATACATCATTTGTAAGTTCCAGTATGATAATACCCTCCACGCAACCTTCATCAGCCATAACCATTCCAGCTCACAGTAAAGTGAAGCAAAACGACCTTTATTCATCATCTTTCGGAGCATTAAATATTGAACGTAAGATTAGATACAAAAAATTGATAATAATTCTTAAAGTATCATGTACTATGTTCCATTCCAGTGAAACCAAAGTTTGCTACCAACCCCAATAAAAGCAAATGGTTCTCGGACGACTTAGCTGCTAATAAAACTAATCAAATACTCTCTCCATCAAACAGCAGCCACGGTTGCTCTCCAAAAGATAAGGACAATGCAAAATCGTTGGAAATTCGACGTCCATCAAGATCGTTGATTAATCCTTTTGATCCTTCCCACGCCGTGATAAAACTTACATCTAATCGCCGTCGTTGGACACACATTTTTCCTCGCGGTCCTACAGGAACACTAATTCAGCAGCACATTTCGTCAGGATGCTCAAGACTGGACATTGTACCTGAGGGCGAATCTGTTACAGAACCGCCTGTAATAAATGGCAAGAAAGAGGCACTTGGTATTTTTTGCATTCAGTTACACCTTATTCATCAGTGTATAGAATACATTACAAATACTTCTGTGGAATTGTTTTGCTTTTAGTAAAGTCACCCAGCTTGAGCAAGCAGTTTCCAAAAGACGAAGCACATTCAGGCGATAAAATGGTCACTCGTTTGTGGGGAGCTACAGGAGAACAGGAGTGGACTCCAGCAATGATGACTGGTAAGTAAGTTAGCACTGTAGCTATTTAAATGACGAACTGACGAATTTTCAATTGTATTTTAACACAGGGGTTGACTGGAAGTCAGTAACTATACCTGCGTGTCTTCCACTTACAACTGATTACTTTCCAGACGACAGAAGTCTTAAAGTTGACTACTTGGTTTCTGCTGACTACAGTTTATTGCCAGATGACGTGAATGCAGATTATTCATCTCAGCGAGCTGTGTACAGAAGACCTTTAACAACAAAAGAAGTTTATGCTGAGCTTGTGTCACAAAGATTGGCCCAAGGGTTTCAAAATGTTATTCGCTGCAAATCTGAAAAACCTGTTGTCAAAACCCAACTTAGTTCATCAATCATAAGAACGAATTCCAGTTTACAGCAAGAATTCGAAGAAGAACATTTTATGAGCATAGGAAGAATATTTCATCGGATTTCTTTATCGGAGTCGACCATTAAAGTAACTTTATACAGACCTAGGTATATTGTGTCTTCCTTAGCGATTTAACCTTCTTCGATGTTATTAATCAGTTGCAGTAATTTAATTATTCTTTCAACTTTTCCAGGCATCCTTATCCTTCCATTAATATTCCGTACAAATATAGATTTCAAGCTCCTAATAATCATAGCTACGAAGTTTCCTGTGGGGATTTTAGCACTGAGAAACTAGAAAACTATAATTGGAATTACCTTGATCACTATATTTGCACTCGTGGAGATAAAGATTTCCCGGTTAATGAGGTACAAGCTCTTCAGTTGATAGTCTGTAGTCTAGTATTTATCTGTAGTATTATTAATCCCTGCATTTGCCCTTTATAGAGCTTGAAGTATTGGAGATTTAGGATTCTTGTTTTACCAACAAATCCAACGGCGTTGAAGAAGATAATGGGTGACAATGTCCCTTGCAATGTTTTCCTACCATTTTCATTGGAAGAGAAAAAGACGCTGATTCAAGACTTCCTAAAGTTTATTGAAACCTGCATTAATCGAATTAGAAGGCCAAACAATTCAGTTCCAAAGGGCGCGTCAAGGGTAAGTTTCAACTAGGGACTTTGCCTTCATGTCGACGCTAACAGTTATATGGATATAAAGGGACCGAGTGGAAGCAGTCAAAGCAGCACAGGACCTACATCTGGTTTCCGGGAAAGAGTGAACAGCAACCAGCTTAGCGAAAGGCCCAGAATGAAGTACTTGAAAGAATATTAAAGCGTAAACATTTGTACAAAAGAGACACAAACTAATTTTTCTTAAATTAAAGGTCTGGGTCAAGAATTAATGAGAAACAACGACAAGACAGTGGAAATGGACGCTTATCGCCTTTCGAAGCTAACTTTGACCCGAAATCTTCAGTTGCTAGTCCCTTATTAGAACCTCTATTGGACTCTCAGATGGGCCATAATTTGCGAAATAGCGATACGAGTACAGACACAACACCGGTGGACTTCAAGCTGAAGGCCGACAGCACTTACACCGATGTAATTACTGCAATGCGTTCTCAAAAGACCGGATTTTCATTCATAAAAAGTAAGCTAGGATATATTTCGAACTTAATGTCGGAAATATAATTGAATGAAAATTTCCTTCAGGTTCGGATTTACCATTATGGACTTTCGTCTCATATGATGCGGTTACTTGGTTATTTAACCATATGGAAGAAATGAAAACTGAACGACAAGCTATCGATTTTTTTAGCGTAAGTGTTGGAACTGTTGGAAGGTGCTAAATGAATAGGCTTTTGAACAAGCATCAACTCAACCTAGAAAAATTAGCGCAGTAACTGCTTGCACCTACGAGTCGCGTGCTGCCTCTATCTCTTTCTTAAGGCATTTTTAACTGATTGCATTTTTCCTATTGCAGGGAATGCTTAATGAAAAACTGATACTTCACGCATCGAAGGATCCCTGCCATAGATTCGTTAATGGTTTTTACTTGTACTACATTGTGACCAATGATGCAGAAGGTACGCCTTGACACGATATAGGAAATACTCTTTCTGTAGTTCTGTTTTTATAGTATTGTGCATTTTATTCAGAGCCATTATCGCTAGAAGGGTTGCTTCCCCAGTGGGACAGTGCCACATTTCATAATGACTGGATGGAAGTTGAAGTACCTGTTCCCGATACATCCTGTCCCCAACAAACTGACTTTGCCTCTGATTCAGTAGATATGGCTTGTCACAGAGGTTGCATCTCGATTTTAAATTCGAGTACGACTTTTAAAGATGTGTATGCAGACGTCGATGTGAGCAAAAAAAGTGACAGACAAGAGTGGGGTCATGTCCGTTACCAGTCTGTCTACTACCCAGAAGAGGCATATGAAATCACAATTCAGTGGATTCAGGCAACCGGTGCTATCGTAACCGACTTAGTAAGATGATTTTCCTTTGTCTGTGGGTGAGCAGTCTGAGCAGTGCATAGTTCATTACTTGCTTAGGTCCAAGGATGGCTTAGGAAAGCTCAACAATGCAATCTACAGCTGATTCCTGTCCCAACTGATCTGTTTGCTTTGTCGCATTCTAATAATTCCGATCCATTAAGAGGCCCTATTTCGATACACCTCAATAGTCAGTCACTGATAGAAAACTTTGCTCCTCTTAACGAAGGTTAGTTGTTTTATTTCTGTGTACTTGTACGTCAGTTTGAATACTTTGAAATCTTTTATTTGCGCAGGTTTTTGCGAACAGGAATGGATGGACCGCATGTTATATTTTCAGCATAATGTCGCGTTGCAGTTTGGATTTTTAAGAATACCAAAACAGTCAAATAGTCGAAGATTGGAGATAAGTGAACTGCACTACGTTCATACAACTGGGAATATGTTCATCATGATCCAACTCAGTCAACCAATCTTACAGGTATCACAATTTAATGTCTATAAAATAATCATGATAACTGGTTTGCTGCAAATATGCCTTCTCTAACAATATTTACAATCACAATACAATGAATGTCAATTTAATTTTACAAAACAGTGAGCAGTATTCTGGTTTAGACGTTAAATCTAAGAACCTAAGAATTGAACGGGTGAAATTACATGTTACGTTTTCTTCAACTCTCTTCCAGGCAGGATACTATTGGTCGTGGAATTACATGGTGAGCAAGAAATGGAAAACTAACTTGACACCGGTACTAGCAGACGACCCTTTCATGTTCAAAGTGTTAATGGACTTCAAAGCGTTTTGTGATAATGAAGATGGAAGACTGATCAACGCGTGGAATGATATTTTCGATCCTTCTAAAAATAAATCTAAAGATTTTACGAGGAGCTCATCCCGAAGCGATGTGTCAGCATAAAGTAATGTGAAACCAGTCACAATTTTTTGTGATTAAGGAAATGTGATGATGATGATTCATATGGATTAGAACGTGTGTGCTCTTGTAAACATAAGTAAATGCATGTATCATTAATCAATTGTGTTGTTTTGATTTGTTTAATAACTCTCTTGTTTTATCGGCTTTTGGATTCCAATAAACTTACATAAAAGATTCGCTGACCATCTAATAAACATAAGCGTGCTGTACTTTGGTTTAGCGTATATATACTACATGGGATTTGAACTCATTATTATAGTACACGAGACATGTTCGGTTAGCCAGACGAATAATTGAACACTGGTAGGCAAAGGTAATTGCAAAGTAATAAAATTGATACAATAAATCAGGATACAAAAACCTGTGTTAATTTTAAATTTAAAGCACCGATTAAAAGCAGATTGACAGGTACAAAGTATAGCTTAGCTGCTACAAAATTAGACAGTTCGAACCATGTTACTAAATTTTAATGTAAGTATACAATTATATTGTAAATGCGTGCACCCATTCCGAACCACACACACACTGACACACTACTAGCCATTCTACCTTCAAACAAAATAGCCAGCCACGGCAGCCATCAAATTTTTATGATGACGTTTTGAAAACAAAAATTGTATTAATCAATTAATCACTACTGACTACGAATTAAGGTTAATACCGAGTAAAATGCAACGGACGGGAAGGAAATCTTGTAGCTGCACATGGATCACTTCATATTTAAAACTATGCTTTTACGACAAAGATTAAGGCAGTTTAGCTTATAGTTGCTGATAAGATTATTTAAGGCATATTGTCCGAGCAGCTATGCGTTCTGTAAGACACATATGCAACTAGTCATCCATAGACTAACAATTGTTACACAAGTAATTTAATAATCCTCTACAATTATCTAGCTGCTCTTAATAAGTACTAATTATTGGATAAGATTATTTTAATATCAGGCTTTGTAGCTGTCTATTCTCAATCGGTTAATTTGTTAACGTAGCAGCCTTTCCTATACATAAATCAACATATTGAGATTTAGAAGGTACGTACGTACAACTGCGTGAATTGTTTCGATTCTCTAATGAACACATACAAATTTGGGGATTTGATAATGCACTAACGGGGTTGGGTGTCTATGTTGCGGGTGCAGGGTTGTATCATCATGAATTTCTACTCAGAATCAGAAAGTCTCTCCATCGTCACAGTCTTCAGTGTTATGCCCAAACGCTGCAAATTCAAAAAAACACACGTCAATCAAGGCAAACTAATCGGTAAGATGATTAAACGTGTTGGTTCCTACATTCACATGAATCACAATAAGGGCGATCCTTTGCGGGTTTCGGCCCTTGATGACCTTGTGGGACCTCGGAAGCTTGAGTAGGACAGTCCTCAGTATCATGAACGTCGAACTTTTCACATATGTCGCAGTACAGACGAAGTGAAGCTTGTACAGGAGCGCTGGAGATATAAAGCATGTACCAAATTAATTCTGAGAACACGTACTTAGTTATATAAATTCGCAAGTGAACAATATGGACAGCACTAAGTACCTTTTTGGAGTTGCTACAGGCGAAGAGCCATGCATCAGAACATCAACTTTGGTGTTCAATTCGTGATTTTTATGTTGTAAGTCGACGATGATAGAGTTTAGGAAGTTAATTTCAGAGTCTTTATCAATGACTTCAGATGGTTTGTTTGCAACTGAGTCCAACTTTGACTGAAAATCTCTTATTGTCTTATTTTTTTCATCAATATTCTTCTCAAGGTACGCTATCTGCATTTTTAACTGGGCAATACTCTGTTCTAACTCTCCAACCGTTTCGTCCTTCACTCTAAATTCTGATATCATTTTACTAGATTCCGATGTCTGAGCTTCCAATTTCTTCTCATACTCAGCGAGTTTCTTAACTTTTTCTTGAAGGTTGGCTGAACATGATGCTGTTTCTTTCCTGGCATTCTTTATTTCTTCTTCTAGTGAAGAAATTAATTGATCTCGAGAGTGTAACTCTTTCTTGACTTGCTGCAGATCTTCGGCAATTTTGGATGCATCGCAGCGATTCTGTTCCAATTCTGTCGTTTTATTTCTTACGTCCAACTCCAATTGAGATAGCTTCGCTCCTGTTGCTCGTTTTTCTTCATCAAGTATAAGAATACTTTTGTTAGATTCTTCGTACACTTTCTTTAATTCTGTTATTTCCTTCTCTGTGTCTGCTAGCTTGCCCATAGTAGATTCGTATGATGCTTTTAATTCCCTTCCTACTTGTTCTGCGTTTTCGGCTCGTTGTATCATTGCCCTCATGTTTACTTCGTAATTTTTCACAACCAAATCACGTCTCTGTTTCTCCTCTTGTAAGTTTAGAAAATCTGCCTCAACCCCTTTAATATGATTTTCCAGGGATACAAGATCAGCAGACCTTGCTCTGACATTTTCTTCCAACCCCTCACATCTAGCTTTTAACTCGTCTATGGTCTTCTGAAGATTTTGAATTTCAGTCTCCTTTACAGCGATCTCGGTTACAGCTGCATTATGCAAAGAAGCTTTGGACTCAACATCCGTTTCAAGAGAGGCAACTTTAGATTTCAGATCGTTACACTGAGCAACAGAGTCCTTGTAGGTTTGAAGCAATTTATGGTAATCAGCACTATGAGTCTTTTTGTGATCCAGTAACTGAGTCTCCAGTGAAGCATTATTATTACGTAGGACTTCTATTTCACTTCTCAACTTCTTTAATTCTTCCTCCAGATCAGTCTTTGCAGTCCCGAGAACTAAATTATCGCTTAGAAGTTTTTCTTTCTGAAGTCTGATTTCTTCCAGAGCCCCATGAGCTTCCGATGACTGCAAATTCCCGTGATTGAGTTGTTCAGTGAGTGAATTAACTTTAGCCTCGCTGGCCTTTTGTAATTCGGTAATCTCTCTTTTGTATTTTTCTTGAGCAGAAGTAAGTTCTTTAACTTTTTCTGCTAAAGATGCTTCAAGAGCCGACTTCGCAGAATTCTGACTATCTAACTCTGCCGACAAAGTTTTCTCGTTTGCCTCCATGGTTGAGATGGTAGATTTGTGATCCGTTATTTCTTTTGACAGTACGTCTACTCTTGACTTAAGGACTCCTAGCTCAGAATTAGATGACTCTAGCTTTTGAGCGAGGGTTTCTGATGACGTATCCTGTGAAGACACTATTTCTTTGATTTCTGACTGTAACTCAATTTTCTTTTGTTCCAGCTGTTTGATTTTTTCTTCATACTTCGACATCTGAGCCTTCAAATCACTTTGTTGAGATCGAAGTTCTTCAACTGTAGCAAGCAGTTTAGATTCGCTATTCTCCTTTTCTTTAGCAAAGGTATCTACCTGCTGAATACGTCCTTTCGATTCTTCTATGACTAAGTCTTTTTCTTGCAGATCTTGCTGTGCCTTGGCGAAAGATATTTTCAAAGTTTCGTTATCACTGCGAAGTGAAGCAATAGCGGCTTCTGAACCTTCTAGGGCTTTTGACTTCTCAGTCAAAGCATCTTTGAGGTCTTTAATACTGTTGTCGGATTCTAACGCATTAGCACTTAGGCGGTCGATTTCAGACACATTTGATTTATCGTTTACGGCCCGTTGGGCTAACGATTCAAGCTGAGCTGTCAACTCAGATTTAGACACTCTCTCTTCGTCAAGACTATACTGCAGGTCTTCATACTTTCTTTTTTCTTCATCTAAAGCTAGTTGAAGCTTTTCAATTTCAGCTGCAGATTCAGCCTTGCTCTTCTCCAGAGTCTCTTTAGTTGACCGAAATTCTTGAGAACATTCATCCAATTTGCGTGCCACATTGACCATTTCCATTCGATCCAACTCCCTCTCTTTTAACAAGTGTTCCACATGATTCTCTTTTTCTTTCAAAACGGCTAGCATGGAGCAGGTCGGAAGGCATTGATGTCGCTGAGAACTAACTCGTTTTGTAGATCGAGAGGCCACAGATGACGCAAGACTAGATATAGATGCTAAAGACTCTCGGGAACCATGCCTTCTAAGGCTACCACGATTCATCGGACTTGCCATAACTTTAGATACTGGGACAAATAAACCACGTCCATCCTCGCAACTGAAATACCGCTTGCCCCCAACACTCCCATCGTTCTTGCCAGGATGACCTTTGTCCAACTCGATTCCGCACCACTGGCCGGCAGCAAAGTCGGTTGGTCCAAGGTATCTGAGGATTCCCATCTTCGTCCCCCCAGTAGCACTAGATACTATGACCCTCTCTCCAATCTGCAGACCTCCAGGAGTAGTCGTTTTGGATCCGAACGGGCTTGGAGTTCTTTCAGGCGGCGACATAAGTGTCTGTGACAAAGACGGGGCAATTCCAGGTGAATGAAACCTAATAGGCGTGGATCCAATTCTCGTTGCTGGCCCATCAATTTCCGACATCTGTGGAGACCTTAATGGCTCTCGAAATATTCTGTTGAGCTTTGTAAATACACCGTGATTTTCAGCACATTGAAAGTATCGATGGCCCTTAACCTGCCCATCATGCTTTCCTGTAAGAAATAATATATAATAATTAATTCCTCTTCCAGCAAAGAGAACCCCCAAGTAAAATCTACTCACCAGCAGGTAGATCCAATGCAATTCCAGCGAATTCTCCAGACGCAAATGCTACGTCTCCTATGTAACAGATCTTCCCTCGTTTGTCCGCATCTCCATTGACAAATACAATATCTCCCACAACGAAATGTTCCGATTCACCTGCAAGCCCAGAATCTAGAGATACAAAAGATAATAAAGATACCTAATTAAAATTGATACTATGGGTCATTGATATTCTGCTTAGGCCATTATTAGTAATTAGTATTTATTGACTTTACTAATTAAAATTGTGCGACACCAAACGAAATGAAGGTTTTTCATCTAGGGCCTCCCTAATCATACTGTAATAAAAACCTTTGAAGAAGAGAGGCCTCTCCATTTGATATCAAAGGTTTCTCTATCAACTATGATAAGTAGAAACCCTTTCCATCCGTTCCTCAATAATGAATGACCATGCCGTCAAATGAGAACTGCGGAAACTGTGACACGTACAAGTGGCACTTACTAGGAAATCTAGCAGTCGGACAACTCGGACTATACTTATATCCTGATGCTACGAAACACTCTGTTTAAAAAATCATGACATCACTGTCATTCGTTATACATTAGCTAACTCCTTACCTTTGGACACTTGAGACCCGATTTCAGAACCAGATACTTCTCCACTAGGACCTCCTTGTCTTCTTTTCATAGAACTGGACGATGGAATCCGAGACATGGCTCCTGGAATCGATGTAGTCGAACTTGCGGAAGCAGGATTAGTGGAAGCTGCCGGAGTTGCCGGAGGTTTGATGCCACTTGCTGGCTTCCGAAGTCCTGAAGGCTTCGAAGCCATGGCGATAACTGTAATCCAGGGAAAATTGTATCAGTACGCAAAATACACAAAAATCGCTCTTCACACGCCAGAGTACAATTGCGTATGAACACGATACAACTTTTGTATTTACCTGCTTTGGTAAATAAATCTCAGCCTAGCTCAATCAATGGCAAATAGGTAACTAATGTAGAAAGGGCAAAACTCTTCCTGCGGAACAAAACCGGACACCGTTTCACTGACAAGTCGACCGGAGAAATTATTACGAGGAAGGGAAAATCTTTCTTACCTGAGGTAGCCAACAGTTAAAGTTAGATGACTCAATGCTGAGGCATCCTGATACGTCCGCTTTAAGGTTGTGCAATTAATTAGGTTTCGAATGTTTACGGATTGCAAGAACGGTTTAAAGTTGTAGACACACACACAACTGTGTCCTCTAATCCACTGACTCTTGAGTACAGCCGTA
>JAQGAC010000535.1:0-23095 GCA_034696585.1 Isotomurus maculatus
AAACTATTTCAGGAACTGGGTTAAAGTGTACTTGTAGTAGTTTCTACTTACATGTATACTTTTGCAAGGAGAAAGAAAAGACAAACATGCACACACATAAATTGACACAAAACTTTTTCTCACAAAACTATTACACGTTTTTACTCTCTACATTTGTCTCGTTTCAGACCGATTTACGATGGAAGACAATCGTCTCAACTTGTGAGGGTAAGTTTCACTTTATACGGTATTTCTACTTGTTGTGCAAACATACTTTTTTGAAGTTTGGGTTCTAGTGTTATTAATGATAGAAATGTTCACAAGTGTGAACATTTGAGGTGTGCAAGGAAGTGTCAATATTCAGGGTCCAGGACTACGTAAAATTTTTAATGGGTGCTTTCCAAGCACAGGCAGAGAACAAGTCGAACTCTTATCGGCTGTTAAGGAGTCGCATATGCATGACAATGTGTGTGTGTGTGAGTGTGTCTTACAAACTTAGAACAAAAGTTAGGACACACGTTTAACAAACCCATTAGCCACTTTCTCCATTACACCATTGAACGAAACGAGTTTACTCTTACGGTTATGTTTGAACTTTGAACTTTAATTTACTGTGAATTACGCTAGTTTGCTGGATGCAATCATAAAAAGAGTTTTAAGAGGCCATTAGGAGAGGCTGAATTGATCAATCTCATGATAATTACACACATGAAAACACTGAAGGACGAAGGTTAAGTGGTTGAATAGATAGTAAACTGTATCTCTTACGTTGATTAAACTTGTATAGTCCTCGATGATAGCCTCAGGAGTTTTATGACCGAATATAAATTCTCTGTTGTTCGTACAGTGGAAACGTGCGAGCTGCATTGTCCTTTTGTTGCTCTCTTTGAAATGGAAGGCTGGAAAATCAATCAATATCAACGAGTTTCATGTTAAAGTAACGATAAATGTGGCCTGTGGCATTTGGCATATTCTTGACTTGAAGTTTGTGGGCTGCAATTGTGGTTGTGAATGAAAAATACATAAAAAATGCACTGAATGAGGTTAGGGTGAGACTGAGACATTTTCCAATCTTTTCCGCCCAGAAAAATAATATGTATCGAGCTAAGTATCGCATCAAATTCTCATATTTTCTCCGCCATAATGATCAGTAGGAGTAACCGATATGATATGATTGCTCATTCATGTGAGACGTTCATCTTTCCCTAAACACTCAGGCGAGTCATGCGATCACGACCACGATCCAAACTGTAATTGCTTTAATTTGAGCAGAAAGCGTGTAAAATGCTTAAAAGACACAGCTTAGAATACATTGATGATCAGAGAGCTTTGTTCGTTTGTTTATTCCCATCGCCCGAACCTGTAGAACACGCTCGCTCTCACTTCTGTCTATAAAGTCTTTTACTGTAAGCATTTGTGATAAGAAGACACATATATCCGTTGTGGAAGTGAATGGTGGTGGAAATCCTAGTGTATGTTCTTCGGCGTTACTTTCCTTTTGTGTCCTTCAGTTCCGCTCGACCTGGGCGATGAAGCTTTCTTTCAACTCCTTTCTCTCATGATTACATTACATTAAATGAAACGATACTCGATTTGGTCAGAAGACCGTCCTTGTTTTGATGTTTCTTTCTCTTTGTACCTTTCTCTTTTCTAACGATAATTGCTTAGGGAGAAATAATAAGACACGGTGTAATTGAGCTGACAAAAAAGGAAATTAGAAAAGCTCGTGATCTACTGGTAGACTTTTGGAGAGCGGAGGAGGAATTCATCTCTCGTCGCGTTGTGAAATACCTGGAAATCGGGTGCAGATGAAGTTCCTCCAGGCTACACACTCTTTCCATCCCATCACATTATCATCGTGTGCTGCTGCTCCATTTGGAGGAAAATGGGAAATAATATTTGTTAAATTAGTTTTAGTCTCATCCCATCTCATTCCACACAAAAAACCGTGGTTGGAAGAGAGTCTCTGCTTCTCCTACTTCACTAGTAGTAGAAGTATGAGAACTAACTTACTTTTACATGTATGAAACGCAAATTACAATTACATTAAGTAAAAATTCATAAATCCTGGTGGGATCGAGATAGAGAGAGCTTTCACATTTTTCGCACTTTCTCATTCAGATGTGCTTTACATACGTACGGGAGGAGAATTTTTTTCAAGGATTTACTTACGTAAAGAATGATGGAATAAGCTACAGAGATAAGAAGAACGAACGGAAGCAGAGAAGTTCAACGTTAGAGAGAGAGAGCCTGAGTGAAAGTTGGTACACCAGATATCTGTACGCAGAAAGAAGGAAAAGAAGAAAGTCTTTTGAAGAATGAATTCATAACCATTGGGAAAAAGTGTGGTGGATATGTTAGAGTTGTTCGTAATGTAATGTGTGAAAGATAATGGCGAAGAGTGCTGAGGGCACATTTCTGAATCCATAAAGTAATGCTTTGGGACGAGCGGAGTATTATTTGCATGAATAGGTAAGATAATGGATTTGGTCTTTTATGGAGTGGCCTCGTGAGTTGCATGCAAATCTGCTTTCATGAGAGAGTATAAGTCGTAGAAAGTGTTTTGGTGTGGCAGTGTGTGACGATATTGACGGTAAGGCTTGAGAATCATTCGACATTCAACACTAACTGTGGAATGGTAAGAAGCAGCCATATATGAAATTCTGCCAGTCTCTTCTTCTTTACTCAAGAGTCTTCATCCTCTTGTGTACGTCATGTCTTTCACTTTTCTATTTGAAAGGAGCTTATCTGAATCTGAATTCACGAAGGAAAGAGAGCGAAGGGCGACTCACTGTCAGGTCGAGTTATGTCATACACGAGGTTCAAATTAGGAGAGAATTCGCCCCATTAGTCTACATTCTACGTAAAAGAGACTTCAACTTTCTCCTGTGATCATTTACGTGCAGACTCTCTGCGGTTAACTCGTTTAACTTAACATGAGAGGTGGGGAAGTAAAGAAAGGGAACGATAATAATATTGCGTAGGCAGAAGAAGTTTCTCGAGTGATTTTCAGATATTACCGTTATCTAGAATTCTACGTACTCAACCACTTTAGAAAGGATGCACTTTGAGATTACAAACTTGACGAAATGGTCAAAGTTTAAATTGTGGTTAAAGCCATAAGGTAAAGTGGAGCTTTAAATCCCTGTTCACCAATGCCACACTATTTTCTATTCTCTTGCTTCGTGCAAACATTCATCTAAAATTTGTTGCAAGCTAAGCACTATAAGCATCGCATCACTCCAAGTTGAAGCCAACCAGCAGTTTCATGTTATATCTTCACTTAGGTCTGCTGTGTGTTACTGATGTGATGTGTTACTACTAGATGAAGATTGTAGCAGGTCTTGTGTAAACGTGAAATACGCTGTGGAAATCTCGTAATGCTGACGCTGCGAGGTTTAGTCCAGGTCCAGAATTATTGGCAAAGTTTCTCTTATGTACCTTTAATCCTTGTTGGTTAAGCCACTTTTAAGCGGATGTGAAAAGTTGACTCACTGAGAATCTACTCTCCCACCGTGGGCTTTTATTCATCATGGTGGTGGTTCTTCTAGTATTAGCTAAATTCTAAACTGCCTTGAGTTGTAGCAATAGCGCTAGCAATGTAGCCGTTATTTTCCAATGAGATAGACAAAGACAAAATTACAGAGAAAGTAGAGAAAGCATCTCGGAGCCTTCGTGTTTTGCGGTTGCAGGAGCAAAACAGCTTGTGTAGCGAAAGAAAGTGCGAGTGAATGAGGAAAAGGCATCTCGTGAAAAAAGTGAACGTGTCTTCATCTGCTCTGCAGGAAAAGGAAAGCAAAGGAAGGAGAAGAAGGTTTCCCTCTGTGGGTTTTGTGTCTGTCTGGGAGCAATTTTATAAGGCAATTTTGTTTTGTCCCGTTCATTTCGCCTTGCAGAATCCCCTTTTGCTCGTAAAAAGGCACACTAGGAATAAAATAAAGTGTGTATTGAAAGTAGATGAGGAACGAAGGTGGAGGTGAAAGTCGAGTCGTCTTATCTTTCACTGAGCACGACTTTCTTCGGGTATGGTGTTTTGAACCTCCCAAGACTCGCAAGACTTCTAGAGTTACACACTGGGCTGCTCTCGCTCTCTCTCTGCCGTCTTTTATAAGAGGGATTTGAAAGCTTCGCCAAATCCTTCTTGAGTACAATAGCTGGATTAAAAAGACACATGAAGGCAAACAAGTTCAAAGGCTCAAAAAACAGAAAGCAGACGGTCCAATTCTATGAGTACGAATTGGATTCGGAGAATCTGAAAGTGTGTGTGTGCTTGGGAAGATGTAGAATGTAGAATCTATCCCTAAGCTTCAATTTTGATTCCGGGGTGTCCAACTTCTTTCACATTACTTCAAATGGACCTTCAGACTACCAAAGACACTACCTTTATCATAATCTCTGGCTGAGTGGGTGAGTTAAGGAAGGAAGCAAGGCACTGTGGATTTTAGGAGAGGGAAATAAGACACACACACAACATAATACGGTAAAAGAAAGGGACTAGAGACAAAAGACTTTCTAGGAGAAAGGGGAAAGGAACTGGAGCAGATTTTCTTTCAACTTTGCTCGTAGTGTCCCTAGTGAACTGATAAAACAGAAGGAGCAGAGGTGAGGTTGAGTGGAGAAAGTAGTGAAAGTAGTTGTGGGGTGGTCATCATCAGTCTGTGTCTGTGTGTCCTTGTGTGTGTGTGTAGAGTAGTCATGTTGTATGGACTTTACTTTCCACTTTTTATGTTTGTGTATAAGTATTTCATGCACCAGAGATGATTTCATCTCATTTCTTGTTTCTCCTTAGAGGAAAGAGAAAGGATCAGAGAGGATTTGACATCCAAAATTCATAAGATCCCATCGGTCTAATTTATTTACTTAGTCTTTACCCTTTGCACTAAATCCCGTGAGATTTACAATTTTAATAAAATGTCAGCATTCCTTTGGTCCGGACATATCTTTAGTGCATGTGTATGTGGTGGTGTGTAGTAAGTATGCGCTAAGTATTTCTTCCTCCTACAAACCTTTTCTCTCTTGTGCTTTCTCTGCCCACTACATTTTTAATTGGTCTTTTATACAGAGGAGTATGTTTACTGTGGAGGGATGAACTGGAGTTCCAATTAACCTCATTTCCTGAATCCTTAATATATGACAGAGCACTGGGGAAGTTGAAGGGAAGTTGGAGAGAGAGAAACGCAAGAAAAACTGGATTTTTTGAGGTTCTTGATGGCATAGAGAGATTTATGATTCTGTCAGAGTAAGCACCTCCCTAAAAGTTTGATTGATAAGGTCATCATGAAGATTATGATCGCTGGGGTTATTAAAAGACTCCATGATTACTGATTTATGTGGAGACTTAACTATGAACAGGAAAGAGGAAATGCCTAACTGGGCTCTGGTAAAAGTTACTTTCTCCAGGAACAAATAATAGTCTCGTTGTAAACGGGTGCAAAAAGTTTTCACTTCAAGTTTTACATCCTACGGTGTAATTAACGGCTAAAGTTACCCTCGTTTATTAGAACAAGCTTTTTATCGCTGGAGAAAGTTTACAGAGGATTATTTGGTTTGTTGAGGTCTTGTGGGTCTTCTCTGTGTGGTTGCAGTTTTCCTTACGCAAGCAAATCCACGAAAGTCAGTATGTGTCGATTATGGTAATGATGCGAGTCACCACCGAGCGACTCGCAGGCTCCTGAGATACTTCTCAATGTAAATGCTGTGTGTCTGTGGCATTTTATCATCATTAAAATAGACGACACTTTTTGGTGACTCTTTTACTCGTTCTTCGTGGTGGGTGGTAATAATGAGTAAATCTCTATTCTTCAAGCATCAAAAGGTAGTTTAGATATTTCGCATGAAGTACTTTTTAACAGAATTTTAAACGGTTCTTGGGAAAGTTGTAGGTAATCGAGGATAGTGTGAATTACTGTGAATTTGTATGCTGCGAGAAAGCTTCTTCTTGAACTGCTAGATGCAAAGCTGGAGTGGCAATTTTGGCAATGATAAAGTATACTAAATAGTGTGTGTGTGTTCTTGGACGTGAGTTTTATTATTCTGCCACATCCTACGTTCGTTAATTTTGCCCATGAGTGTTCTGACTCAGATTCCAGTTTCCACTCTCTTGTTTGCATATAATAGGTTGCTTATGTCTATATGCATTACGGCAGGACTGTTTGTGGATCATTCACTTATGCATTGAATATTTCTCGTCCTCTTCATGTATAAGTGAGTCGGTAAATTGCTAAAGACAATTGTTATGCATTTATGTACTTTGATAGGTTTACTCTTTTGATGTAGGCTTTGGAATATACACGAAGAATTCCCGTCAAAGATGTTTTTGCACTGTATAAATATTTTTCACATCGACAGATCACACTTAATGATAGTTGATAGAATTTGTGACGCACTAAAACACAGAAATACATATTATCGTAGTTTACTGTGTTATGACAGCTCCTAATCAATGATGGAGCAATCTACGTAGTGAAAGTAGTTAATCAAAATTTCAACTCGTAACTGTTTGATTTCCTATTACAAAACTTGTTCCAGGAATTCACTAGAAGTTTTTGCAGCTAAATAAAATTTCAAGCATTTTTAGTTCCCTAGAAAAATAATAAATTCTGCCGTTTTCTCCCATGAATGTGTCTTTGTGCTCGGAAGATCTGACAATTAAATATTTCATTGCATGCGAACGAGGAAAACGAGTTTCATCTGTAACGTGATAAATATTGTAGATTGCGCTTATAGTAGCGTCCTAATCCCGGTTATTGTCCATAAAAAGAAGGCGTGGAAGATCCCATTTATCTCGCTCAGACTGTAAATCAACACTGTTTCAGCTCTCTTTTGTCTTCCAATTCCAACCGGAGAAATACTGGAAATGAGTGAGTTGCTGTTCTTTTTCGGAGAAGTTGTAAATGCTAATACGCATTAAAATATGTTTGTTCGTACCACAAAGTTTTTAAGTGAATAACAAATTTTGCATCGCACTTTTTTACCCGTCCTTGTACACGGGTACACCTTTACATAATAGGCGAATAGTGTTTTTTGAAACCCATTAAAGTGTGTTTGTTTTCAAAATGCCAACTGATGATTTCATGAGATTATGACTTCCTACTTCGCTGTTTGTCTTATTTACGTGTATACTCGAGTAAACATTTCGATTTAGGTTTGAATTGAGTAGAAATGAGAAGAACAAATTAGGGTCGTACAGCAATATGCGCTACGTATTCAATTCTGATTGTGTTACGCTTAGAGATGATGCACCTAGTTCTAGTTTAGCTAATTTGTTTGGTAGTTCATAAAACATGCACGGTTGTTTTTGTACTCGTATGGCAAGAAAGGCAATAAAGGTCAAAGGAAGAGTAATTTATGTGATTTAATCCACTCAATTTTTTTAATTGAATGGTTGTCACTCTAAAGAAAGATGAATGATTGACGCAAATTGGCTTATACTCTTTGACTCCTCTGGAAATGTGGTGAAACCGGTAGTGTATCAGTTTGGAAAGTACTGGCATTCCTGCCACGAGTGATAATGAAAGACCAGCTTTCTCTTCCTTTCCCTGGTGGGTTTTGCACATGCATCGAATGGTGAAGGGAATTAAACTCCTCTACTCACACACACACACACACACACACACACACACGAATAATGCTTAGTATTGGTGAGGTGGTGGTAGTTGTGGATATTCTATAAAGTACCAGCTGCCGCAACTTTCTCCAGCCTAAAATGTAGCATAGCACACACAAACACGTAGAAGTCTCTCTGGGAGAAAGTTATCAGATCGTAGCATTGGCATTGGTACTGGCTGGTCAGGAACATTGCTACACACATAAATACACTTTGGTTCTGTGGACTCAAACACAACTTCTACGGCTTTTTATTACCTTGCATTATCAAAAGGAAATGATCGATACCTCTTCAATTAAATACATTGCTCAGCCTGCCGTAAAAACTTAGTGGATGTGTTTGGTCCAACACACACTGTGGTTTTAGTAGAAGTATGAAGGTTCCTGGTAACCCTGACCCTGATGACTGCCAATATTCTAATCCAATCTATCTGTCTCTCTCTTGTCAGACTGGTTACATAAAAGAGGACTAGTTAAATTCACAAATATATAAAAGTACGTTTAGTACCTTTAAATACGAAGTTTAATCAATTGGAAGTCAGTGAGCGACGTGTGCACTTTCATTATGTTGTCATCTGCACATTTAAAGCTACGTCGTAATGACATCCTGCCATTTATTTCCAGGTCAGCATCACCGAACTACAAGAAGAATCTTTCCGTGATCAACCGTGAAGAAAAGAAAAGAAAGGAATAGAAAAACAACACAAAGTACTCTTGACAAATCTTCTCGACGGAGCAAGTAATTGTAAAAAAATCCTCTGGATTCAGAACCTGTCCATTAGGACGGAAGAGTGACTAACTAAAAGGCAATAAAATCGGAATGAGCCAATAAATAAAGTGGAAGTACAGTTGAAGTCTTTTAGTTGTTAAAAATAGAAGACTGCAACTCGCGTTTAAGGAGGACGAAGGGCATCCATAAACACACAAACACACACATTTAAAAGACTTTGAGGAGTGTGTGTCTATTCTCCTAAAAACTATACGAGAACTGTACGACCATTTATTTGTCCACCCATCCGTGTCATTCATGTCATCCATGCCATCATCAGGACGGAAGTAAAGTAACTAGCTTAAATAATTTACTACTTCGTTTTGCTTCACAATGTCATTTCGTGGTCATCCCTAGTGGACGAGCAGAACTGTGTGTATTGGTATTTAATCCGTAGAGAAAGTAATATTGTATGCCTTGGGTTGCTGCGATGTCAAATACTTAACATAGTCTTTACTGAGCGAGGCTTTCTCCTCACTTAAGGGAGTGTAAGAGATAAAAGCGACGGAGAAAGAGAGATACTGTGTTAGTGTTAAGTACCAACTTTACTTTTGCAGTACCCAGAGACGCGAAAACAATAATCCAATCACTCTGGGCCCTTCAAAAAGGATTGTGTTTCTGTGAAAGAAGGAGGAGTCGGTTCGAATCGCTTGAAGCAACACTCTGTCCTAATGGTGTGTGCGTATATGTGTGGACTCTCTCTATTCTGTGAATTCTGTCTCTGTCTCTCTCTCTGAAAGAAAAAGAAAAATAAATCTGGAGAGTTCTTTAAAAAGTGAGAGAAAGTGAGAGAAAGTGCTTCGGGTTCTCTTGACAATCACAAGGGCTTTTGTTCAACTTGTCTATTTCAATTTGTTGAGTGGGACAGTGTACCACACACACTACAGTATAAACTCGAATATCTTTGGCTGGAGATACACCGACAACCGAGTAGAGTACCGACAACCAACAAGCGACCGTTGCTTTCAACCAAACACACACAGAATCACACAAAACATTCCAGTTCCAAAAGTGTTTGTACAGGAAGGCGGAAGAGTGGAAGTCAGTCAGGTCAGCCTAAACTCTAAACATTCGAGAGAGAAGGAGAAGAGAAGACTTTCATCGACAGAAGACATAATTCTGGTGGAGCTTATTATTGTATTGTTTGACGTATACATATCGACGTGGACCCAGAAAGACTGCTGCACAGCCCATAGTTTCAGTAGAGAGAAAGTTAGATTGGCTAAAAGCGCTTGTTGCATTGCTATCATCATCATCAACCCATCCCGTTTCGTCTCATCCAACAGTTCACTTTCACTTCACGAGTCATTTACTCACAATCTTAACCACAGAATCAATAAAATATGAGTGTGTCACGATGGAGTAGTCATATAACTCCAATCCTATCGTCTTTATTGATTCCTCTCTCTGCTACCAAAGTCATTCACAGACAAGACTATTCACTTTAGAATTAGGTCTGCTAAGATTTAAGCTGCACTTGCAGAAGAAGCTTTTCTTTAAGAAAGACTCAAGTTGCTTTCCCCAGAAGCAGAAGCATTAGCTGCAGAAGACCTCCAATAAACACTCGAGACTAACTTTTGTGTGACGGAATTAGAGAAAGGCTACCATCACACTGACATAGTTGTACATGTCCACGTAGAGAAATAGGTTTGTAGAATTCTAGAACTCTAGATTCAAGAGTGTATTATGCACGTAGAACGTATATAAAGTCTCAGAAAGCCCTTGACTAGCAAGTTGAGACATCTGAAACTGGAATACTTTGTGACAATCACTTACTTTTCCCTTCGTCCGTATTGAGTAGGACGTTTGAATTGAATTTCTTCAATAAGAATAAAGTTAGGAACGATCCTTCATCTTCAACCATCCATATCAAGTCATTCTTCCAAAGATTTGCTTCAGTTGCTGGTTCTTTGTGCCACACCAAAACTCTAAAACTCTCGAGAAGATCAGGAGGAAAGAAGAGAAGAAGTTTCATAAGTACTACGGGAGCTGCTGCGGAGAATTTTTACCACAAGTAAGAATTACTAACCACACACAAAAGCCAAAACAAAGTTCTTTGGAAATCTCTCCCTTTCTCCATTGAAGTAGAAGAAGGAAAGTTGCAACTATTGCAAATTGAAATTGAACTATTTTATATAGAAGGGCTGCTTGTTTTGTCTGGGTTATTCGTGAAAGAGTATTCATGAAAAGGCGCAAGTAGTTTTACTTTGTGACGGGAAATTTATAAGTCACTACTATTCAACGTCAGTTAGGAGAAAGTTGAGAGAAAGGTAAGAAGGAACTTGAAGTTTGTGTGAAAGAGAAAGATGAACAACATAGGTGCAGGGCCCAGTGGGAGCAGTGGGGGTGGTCAATATTCAGCAGAAGGGCGATATATTGGAAGAGGAGGACAACCTCCGAATGTGAAAGTTCGTCGAAAATGTCTGGAAGTGGCGTGTCAACCAAGTGTGATACTTCTCGTTTCGACAGTTCTAATGACAGCTTTCGCCTCAGTTCTGCTGTATTATTCCCTGACTGGAAGGTACTGGGAGATGCTCACTTACGACTTCGAGAAAGTTAACGAGATTGTAGAGACCAACAGAACATTCTTCAGTGTCAAATATGTCATTGGCGACAGAGTTCCTGTCATCACATACAACGAGAATAGCAATAACAACAGTGTCGTAATTGGGAGTGGACCTTTCACTAGCGACGCCTCGCCATTGATTAGATACTTGGTTCCGTTGCACTCAGGAGTTTGGATATCCTGCATTGATCTTGAAGGTAAGCAACATCCATTCGTAATCCACTTTAATGCTGGTTGAACTCATTTTACATGATGCCCGTGTGTACCTTACCTTTTCCCTCTTCGGACTTATTTGCTGATTCAGTCTCTTCCTCATTGAAAATTCATACGATTTCCTAAACAAAGTTGATTGCGAAGCTCTCTCTCTCTCTTGTTATTCCTAAGCTAACCAGTTACCAGTTATTCAAGAGCTCTTCTAGTTAAATTGGAGTGAACATGCCAAGGCCAACATTCAACATCTTACTCGTTGCTCGCCTAGCAAAACTAATCAAATTAAGTACATATAAGACAGTTGCATTGTTGGGAGCACGCTCTCTTTCCATCTCTTCTAAGAAACTGCTCGCGTTTAGATATAACTCAATTATAGAGAGGAAGAAGAGACACAAACACACACACATACACTATTGTGAGTCCATTTAGCTCTTCATCAGTCATACTGCAGGTTCTGTAATGCTCGTTTAATCTAATTATGGATGAAAGAAAGGACACTACTGACACACAACATGCAAGAGGAGTTAAAGAACCTTAGAACGTAGTTGTTTATAAAGTAGTTCGGCTTTCTATTGAACTAGACCCACCATTTACTTTATCCTAACAACTTTCTCCCATTTCATGTTTCTCCACAAAAGAGCTCTTCTATAATTCTTCCCATATATCTAAAAATTTTCAGCTTCGAGTGCTTTCTAGCAAAGTGTACTTTCTCCTATCTGCAACTGATGGAGTGGTTGCCTCAAAGACACGAAATAATTTATGAGTGTGTGTCATCTACCACTATCAACTGTAGAGATGCATAAATCCCCTTCTCTTTCATTTTTGGATGACAGAGCCGGACTTCCTAACCCTGCAACAGTTGGGATACAGCAAGCAGAACAAATGTGTGGATCACTTGGATCCTGACAACCCCAAGCCTACGGATGCGAGAGGATCTTGGCAGCATAGTAAGTTTCTCATTAGTTTGTAGTAGTTTGTAATTCTCCTAAAGTTTTAGATTTTGTCACGAGTTGTGATGTAGTTTCTACTTTGTAGGTGTGTTCACTTCGCAGACTTCACAGACAAAAGTAGTTGTAGTGTAATAAGTATAATTTTGTATACATATATTATGAACTATAGAGTTCTAGACAATCCTACAAGGAATTAGTGTCTTTTACAATGCTACAGTGTATTACCTTTATTGTTCACCCAGACGCATGGAAATGAAAGGCATATCTTCCCGAGAAAACTACAGAGTGAAAGATTTGTGGGCGTTGTGAATTGCATATTGTCGCAATTCCCCGGTCTCAGGGGTACAATGAAAGTTGACAGTCAAAAAGTCAAAGAATAGCTTGCAGCCTTGGGGAAGCGAAGCATCCAGAGAAAGTTCAGAACATTGCTGTTTCTTCTGTTGAGTATTCCTACCATCAGTACCATCAGCTACTCAAAATGGAATGCAATAAATAAGCCCCATCGTGTAGAATAAATCGGCTAAGACAGCATGTAATCCCATCATTTGTGTCATGCTTTAATAATATGCAAGAACTACACTAGACCATATTCCAATAATATCCAAGTACGCAATATACAGTACAGTAAGTTGAATATTTGAACCAAAAACTATTCTCGTTACATCCAATCACTTACTCAAGTCTCGTGTAAGCAAGAATCTCTGCAATTTCCATAATAGATTGGGAGATGACAAATTGAAAGAGAAATGTGAATACAAAGCTGCACAAGACATAGGCTCGCTCGAATGGAAATGTATCATGTGTAGTAATAGAAAAGTAGTCAATAATAGTCAGTGTGGGTCAGCACATAAGTCTTTTTCTTTCCATGTATTCTTCGAGCTTCGAGATGAATTTCATTTTCCCCGGAAGACATTTGGGTAGAATGGAAAGTAGTGGCAGTGTGGATATTGCAGAATGTAGAACAGTAGAAGGAGAAGGAGGAGAGGAAAGGAAGTCAGTAGAAATTGCTGACTTGCATTTCATCAACTTATGAATCCAATACTCTGCAAACATTTCACTTTCCCATTATGCTTCAAAGTGAACCTGCGGAATCGAATTTCTATCACTCAGCTACTCTCCGTTGCTCTGCATTGCGTGCCTTGAAATCCATCTCCGAGATTATTATACTTTCAGACCCACCGTCCTCTGCTTCTTCGTGTGTGGCACATTGGAAAGTATATTGGAAGTCCTCCTCGTGCTTGTGTTCACTCCAATTTACTTTCTTTTCTTTCTCCAGAAACATTGGGAATATAAATATAGGGAGAAAGACATATATCAGCCGTGAAGAAGAACAACGTAGAAAAAGAAATTACTTTTCCTTGAATTTAAAAGTGGGCTGTATGGAAAGGATGAAATGTACTTGAAACTTCAAGAAACTTAAATGAATCCTGTCTTGCTGGGTTTTTCTCGTTCAAAATTGTTTAATTTCAGTCCAACCCAATACTTTTCTTTTATCAATTTCGCACTTCACTTAATTCAATCATGTGCATGCAAAGAAGCTAGGGGAACATTTATTCAATTCAAATGCAGATCTTTAGTTGAAGGCTCAAGGAGTCTTCGCAGTTCAGAGTGACGACAAGTCGCTGTAGTAGTTGAATTCAGACGTGAAGAATGCCTGTGAGAGACAGACATCAGAAAGACTTTTGGGAAGATGTTAAATGTTGAATGTGGGGCATATAGTGGAAAATAGCCGTGAAATAAATAGCTATTCATCGGTTGGGCGTTTTCCCGACTTGAAGCATTGCGTCTTCTCATCTGTGAGATATTTCAAGGGATGCATTCATACTTGAATAGAAATTACTACCTACACGACGTTCCAATTACTGTGGATAATGATGCGTGATCATCGGTTGAATCAAATGCAGTCTGCCAGAAACATGAGATAGCTTGGAAGTTTATTTGAATGAAAACAATTGAATAATATTGACTTTTAGTGTTTAGAGAATGAAAGAGGGAAGTTGAAAGTAAACTGAGTCTTTTTGTAATTGCAGGGATGCAGAACTTGGCGATTGCTTGTGCTCTGGTTTGTCTGATACTTCTGGGAGCAGCTATAGTCGTGGGTCTGTTTGGAGTATTGCGTCCTCAAATCAGCGCTGTGCTAGTCACTGGAGTGATCTACGTTCTTTCAGCTACTTTCGCTACTTTCACCCTAACTATTGTTCACTTCAAACATAAAAATCGGGATGAGTGCGACCCACTGGATGTTTGGACAAGACTGATTCCCGAGCTCGTAGACAACAATGACTTCCGGACAGCCAGAGTCATTTCGCATGGATGGTCGCTACAGTTGGCGTGGGCAGGGACGATTGTCTGTGTTCTTGCGTCGATAATGTGGATTTTGCTGTCGAAAATGATGAGATATAACCCCATCTCACTGACCATCTGACCCCAGCAGCAAGACTTAGGCTTTCAGATGTATTACCTCAAGCAGCAACAGCGAAAGCACCAAATCCAACAGGAGGCTTTAGCTCAACAGCAACTGCAACATCAAGAAGAAATCGAGTCCCTTACTGCTTTGAATGCTTAATAGAAAGGAAACACAAGGAGAGATGATAGAAAGCGCATGTATATCAGACGTGAGACAAAGATAGGCTGTACAATGTGAAGAATAATCAGAAACCGTAAAAATCATCAGAAAATAACTATTATTGTTCATGACAATCAAAATCACTTTCAAAATTCCATCCTCAAGCGTTGGATAGCATTCACAGAATTATTGGAAGTCATATTCATACAGTAGCCCATCTAAACAATTTATTATTAAATGGGATTTCTGTAAATAGATGAATAAATTATAACAACTGAGATAAATATTTGACTTAATATTTAATTCAAATCAGCCAAAGTACAATTTGTAATTCGTCTAATTACTAAAAGCAAATATGTT
This sequence comes from Isotomurus maculatus, assembly GCA_034696585.1. Taxonomy (NCBI): domain Eukaryota; kingdom Metazoa; phylum Arthropoda; class Collembola; order Entomobryomorpha; family Isotomidae; genus Isotomurus; species Isotomurus maculatus. The sequence goes on from JAQGAC010000535.1 coordinate 15,006, forward strand.
TTAAAAATTAGCCAGTCTTCAGCCAATTACTTCTGTACACAAATCGTTGCCAAATTTTGAATACGGATAGTAGATTGCAACTTCATCACTTCACTTCACAGGAACACTTGAATACACATCAAGCAGATTAAATCCAGGAGACCGAACCCTTCTAACTACGAGAAACTAAACCGAGAGAGATTTTACACAATCATATTTCTCATGCTGCAAATAAATCTTTAAAATACACAAATGAAAGCCTAGGTTTTGCACAAAAATCTAGAGATGATTCTTTAATCATTTGTACATTTGCCAACTTGTAGCAATAAGAAAGAAAGCTTATAGTGTAATATTAGATTACGTAAAAAATTTAAGTAACGTGACACAATCTTTAAATGATGAGCTATCAGTAATAAATAATTAAATGTAAACTGAAATTACTTTAGAGCAAATCTCATGTTGAATTAAGTATGTATTTGGGTAACTAATCACTTTTCAAATGTCCTAAATATATAAATGTAGAATGTAGATTATATTTGTGTACACTGTACAGTGTGATAATTTGCTGTGAATTTGAATTTGTCTGTAATATGTAAATAGATGTTAAGCAGCTATTAAACTAACGATAACGCAGGCAATCGACTAAATGTGAATGCGTAGAAAGCAATGATAATATTAATATCAAATACGTAGCGTAAATTATCTAAATAGTTTAAGTTCACATTATTGGAACAACTATGAAGTAAAGATGCCACATAATTGTATTCTAAACTACAGATGAACCTCATGCGACTGACAATGAGTTTACATACCACATACAAATAATTAAATACATTGTGATTACACTGAATGGTTCATTTTCATTTTATAAAATGCACCTCGCTTCATAAAAATCCTTGTGAGCGAGCAGTCAGCAGTGGCATTGGTGAAGGTTTAGGTTTAGTGCAAGGAAACAACATTGTAAGCAAGGTTCATATACTAATGTCAATGAAATATGGAATGGAGTAATACAAGCACATAAGATTAGATGATTAAAAAAATCGGATTTCTGATTTATTCTTTCGATTCGGATCCAATCGATTTTTAATCTTCATCTTATCCGAACTGTACATAAGTACTTACATATTTTGAGTACAAAGATTTTATTGAGTGCAAATTTTGATATCCATCTATAATACCTGTAGAAAATTCCTCACAAAAGTTGTTTGAAACTTCCGACAGGATATCAAAAGATTTCTCCCCGATAATCCGAAAAAACCCGTGTGATTGTGAATGAATCGGATTTTGCGTAATAAATTTATGAATGAGATTGCATAGCGTGAGGGAACAAAGGGGAGTTTTGAATTTGGCGGGGCGGGTTTCTGTGAGGGGCGAGGTGGTGTAAGCGAGGGGGGAAGTTTTGGCCGGGGGACGTGTGTGTGAGGAATTCGCATAAGTCGTAGTGGTTGCTGTCTTGGTGTTATTGTGCAGTAGTAGCGGAGTGGAGCGTCAACGAAAAACGCCATGATTCCCTCTTCTACACACTAGTGGAGGAGCACCGAGAGAAATTCTTACCTTTCAAAACAATAACACACTCACTCTTCAACAATATATACATTTCCTAAAGTGAGCTAGAATTTTCCAAAATGCCTACGTCGGACCCTAAGTCATTGTTATTGACGGCCACTGAAAAACCATCACATTATCGGTAAGTCGAGGTTTCGGTGTAGTTTAGTAATTGTTCGGGGAGTTAGTAAGTGCGGTGTGACACAACCAAGTTCCAATGTAAACATTATGTGGTGTGAGTATTGTGACTTTCCCTTTCATCTTTAAATGTATTCAAGAAATACCGGAAGTGTGTGTGTGTTTGTTTGTTGCGGGTGGTGTTTAATGGAAGTGTTAGAAATAAGAGTTGACGGGTTTATTGGAAATCAATGGGAGAAATAATGACGTTTGTTTATAATACAGTTGAATAATGTCAATGTCAAGTTCATTGTTTTCGTATGGGAAGAAGTTTTGTGTGTAAGAAGAAGGGTTGTAGTATTTAAACTTTTGTGTGAACAATGTGTGTGTGAGTGTGAATTGTTGTTGAAGTGCGTTGGGACTTAAGTTCGAAGTTTATGGGTGATTCATGATTAAGTGGAGAGTTAGTGTGTTGGGTTACTGTGTTAGGTAGTAATGCGCAATTTAACAATGAGAATTGTTTGGAGTGAGGATGGACTTTTGATTGTATGAATGGACGGAGTGTGTGTTAGTTAAGGATAGCAAACAGTTTTTTGGGTGTTTTTATCGGTTGAGGTTTACCCAGGATCATGAGTTTCAATTTGTAAGTGGATTTTAGATTATAGGATTTAGTTTTTTGGGTTTAGGCTGCAGATGTGATTGTTAGATAGTTTTTGATGGCTTTGATAGATTTATGAAGGTAGAACGTTTTTGGAGTGATATTCTTTGGATTGTGTTACTGCAGTGTTTCGTTACGTCATGTCATTTAGTAGTAGAGAAGATAAATGTAAGACGCACAATGTGTATCTTTGAATGGAAGTGGAATGACATATGGAATTTAGTTGAGACATTTGCATAGATCAGCATTTTCTATTTAATGAAGTTGATTGAGTTTGTTTTCTGGTGTTAGGATCATTAGGCAAACTGCATCCGGAATTCACAGTAGGATTGCCTCATCGTCATTTTAATTTGAAATAAGATCAACACTTAATGATGATGAATGTTTTAGACTTTTGGTTAGGTACAGATTATATTGACGAGACGTAAACTGCAAATTAATCTTCAATGCATATATATGGAATTGCTACTAACTAGATACGATGGTACTAGTGGCACATACACAACTGGATTTTTCTATTAGTCATCAATTCGGAAGATATGTGCAATAATATTTTATGTTTAATCAGTGACTTATAATTTATATATTTTAATTTCTATGATTCTGTGCTAACTTGTATTTAGAATTCTTGAATTGTAGTTTATATTGATGGTCAGTTGTGTTGAGCAAGTTTAAAATATGGGACGGGATAGGGTTAATATGAAATGTATTACGAAGTAGATAACAAAAATGATGAGGTGAATGCGTTCTACTTATCTTTCGATTAGTGAGATTAATCTGAGAGTGTACGTGTTCATACATAGTAAGTTAGTGATGATGGGGAATAATGGGGATCATTAAGTGTAGCTATAGCCTGTAGCTATAACTGTGACAGAATTTGCATTAGAAATAGAAAAAAATGCACGGACAACTGGACAGATGAGCGCTGCACTTTAATTCAAGCGATGAATGTTGTAAATGAAAATGATGTAATTTTATTTAAGGATATATCTTATTATGTTATCAATATGGATTTAACTGAAAGCATAAGTATTAGTGCTAATAACTTCATTCATTATAAATGTTAGTAGGTAAGTTGTAATTTGTAGGAGTATGAAAGAAGAAGATGGTATGTTCGCACTGATGAATTTTTGCTAATATACTTATTATGTGAGTATTTTTAGTGTTTTCTTTCGAAGTACTGGTACGGTGCTTGCTAACAGTCAGCGAGTTTTATACTTTCTTAGTTGACTACTTCCATATCGCTTCGGAATCGAATAGAATTAATTTTGATCTGCTGTTATAATATTGACAGCAATTAAGAGATTGAGGTCGCCTAATTAAGTTGTATGTGCTCCTGGAGTACTACTTGTCCAAGTGCTTGGAAGACTTGTTATTGTTCCAGTGTTGAATGTTACTCAAATATGGATGATCTGATTCTTATAAATCTTACTATGTAGGATTAAAATGTTAGTACTAAGTATTAAAAATAGAAGAGAAAGGGTATGAGGTGAAGACATGACTCATGACTGGTTTTCGTTTTAGTTAGACTAGTCGAGTATAAATCAGTTGGGTATGGTCATTTTTGTCACACACATGTACTTACAGCTTACTCTTAAACGTCAGATAGTGCTGACATAAAAGTGCGTAGTAAAAATTTATACAATTTATTGACAAGTGCAATGGATTTGAATTTCAGATATTTAAAGGAATTTAGAGTTGAGCAGTGTCCGCTGTTTCCACAACATAAATGTACTCAACATCGTCCGTATTCGTGTTTTAACTGGCATTTTCCGAATCAGAGAAGAAGAAGACCAGTAAGGAAGCGTGATGGATTGTTCAACTATTCCCCAGATACCTATTGTACAAAATATGATGAAGCTGCTGGATCATGTCCGGATGGCGATGAGTAAGTTTTTTGGTTGAAGTTAAAACTAAGTGCTGTCAGAAAAATAACTACTGACTTATTTTTTACAGTTGCCCTTATCTGCATCGCACTGCTGGGGACACAGAAAGAAGATATCACTTAAAATATTTTAAAACTTGTATGTGTGTTTATGAAACGGATCAAAGAGGTTTCTGTGTAAAAAATGGAGCACATTGTGCCTTTGCCCATGGAGAACATGACAAAAGGCCACCAGTGTATGATATTCGGGAATTACAGGTTTGATTTACAAAGCTATAATCTTACGGGAGAAATGTAATACTGTGATTATTCGTTTTTCAATATTATCCATTTTATGCGCACTTACAGACTCAAGAGCAAGAACAAGATTTATGTAATGGACCTAATCAATTGGACAAAGAAATGATGATACATGATCCCAAATGGCTAGGTAATGAATAATCATAATGAAGTAAATAGAATCAGATTTCCAGGTTACTGAAGGAAGTGATTGACATACCTTTGTTTTTTGTAGATGCAAATTATGTTTTACTGTACTACAAAACTGAGGCATGCAAAAGACCTCCTAGATTATGTAGGCAAGGATTTTCGTGCCCTCACTATCACAATTTACGGGATCGTCGTAGATCTCCTAAAAAGCATAAATATCGTTCGACTCCTTGCCCAAATGTTAAACACGGAGATGAATGGGGAGAACCGGCCCTTTGTGATGATGGAGATAATTGCCCATATTGTCATACTAGAACAGAACAACAATTCCACCCTGAGATTTATAAGTCTTCTAAGGTAGTCAAACATCCATTGTCGAGCGATATTCATTTCTTTGAGAAGATGTATTCAATATTGATTTATTTATTTTCATTTTCAGTGCAACGACATACTTTCAACAACACAAGTGTGTCCTAGAGGACCTTTCTGTGCATTTGCCCACGCAGATCAGGAAATGTCAATAGATAGAAATTTACCAACAGACACTAATTTTGCAGATATTTTATCCAATGTTTTACCTTCTACGGGGAATTCAAGTAATAACGGAAGTAATAATCTGCCTATGGATATGAATATTATGATGAGGCCAGTAGGATCGAAGCCAGGAGAAACGAATAACAACATCAATAATAATAGTTCATCATTAATGTCAACAGCAAACGGAAATGGAACGTCAAATAGTATTATGTCAAATAACAATTCGGCAATAACAAATTCGTCAAATGGAGTTATGGATGGCTTAGGAATGTTTTCACTCGCACAAGGAATGGATCTTACAGATGTTTTAAGACATCCGAATTCATCCCCACTAGATCATAGCATGTTGAGCAATGGAGGCAATGGATACTTTAGCGGAACGAATGCATCTACAGTTGGATCTTGTAGCACAGCAGCTGGATTAAATACAAATGGGGGATATATTGGAACTCAGAGTTTCGCAAGTGCAGTGGGTGGAAGTACGGGAACCGACAGAAGTAACAGTGCAAATTCCTCTGCAAGCCATGGGGGTAAATTTTTTGATGACCAACCTAAGAACATGGGAAGTGATGGGCTGAAAGGAAGTAGCTTCTATGAGAATTTCGACAACATCCTGAGTTTTGGAGTGAATGGGGAAGATCAACGAGATGCATACAGCTTATTCCCTACTGGGTTTTCGTTAAGTAAGTATAAATTCATAGTATAATAATTAATCAACATTTCTATGTTGTATGAGAATCAAGATTCAGCTGAAGTCTCATGTCATATATTTTAATTCTGTTAGAATCCGGCGTAAGAGAAGACTTAAGCAGAGGAGATTCTCCTAGTACTGTCGACAAGGACTTGGACTGTTCTGATCATTATTCTCCTGGAGGTTTGTACAAGTGCTATGCATTTGTTTTTGAAAGGAAGCAAATTTTACCAATTCACAAACTTGTTTAGGAATAGCTGGAACATCCAAACCGGTTAGCATTCCTCCTTCTAGTTCAGCATCGTCTACTGGCGGTTTTTTTTCAAGAGATAGATTTCCCAGTGGTTCAACTAGTAGTCTGAGTAATTCATTTGGGATGCATCCTGTATTTCCTAGCAGTGATCCAACAATAGATCAAGTAATACATTTTATTCAAGAATTCTGAATTTATAATGCACATATTGGTGATATTTCTTTGTTTTTCATTGCAGAAGTCGGATTTAATAAGTAATCAGTTTTCCAATATGTTCGATTATGGAAATCGTGTTACAGTTTCTAGCAGCACTGTACCAACAACAGTCGGTAATATGAGCAATGGTTTTGGAAATGGACCAGGACCTATAGGATCGAGTGCAGTATTGAATAATGGAAATAACTGCAATGGAGCGTATAATAACGGCAACGGACTTGGGTCGCTCTTTTCTCGTTCAGATCTTTGCTATCATAATGGGGAAAAATTATCAGTCCACCTAAAACAACTAAAATCTTGGATAGACAGTTTAATTAAAGCTAATAACTCGTATTCCAATAGGGACAGTCCTAATTTTTCATGTTTAGCCTGTAAAAGTAAAGGTAAGTTATAGTTATAATAATTATTGCATGTTTCATCCTTGTGATGGGCAGGTAGCTGAAATTTTAGCATTCATAATTTGTCTTCTATTATAGATCGACCAAGAACTATTGTTGTTTTGCCGTGCGACCACCAAGTATTGTGCTCTACTTGTGGACCATCAGCAAGAGATTGCCCTTTGTGCGGAAGTAGAGTTTTAAGTAGAAAGCAAGCTCAGATTCCTACCGCAATTGAGCAGTGATCTGGAGCCTGGAGCACTGGAAGATTTCATCTAAAAATTGTTCTCATTTATTGTCAGTCGTGGTTGGAACCCAAACGATTTGGTTGATTAATTTTCTGACGAGCTCAAGTTGTTACTCCCCAGTAGAATTATAATGCACTATAATTTAAAGCATTATGATTTATTGCACACAAGAGAATACGTTCTTAGCAAAAGTTCAGCTGCCAGATTTTATTTTTATTACTTGTTAGCAGACAAAAGCTGTTTATACATTGGATTTTTGAATTTTCAAAGTTATATTTATTTGGGATTTGGCTGATTGTTAAGTCTTGTTCTATTTCAACTTGAGTAAACGAACTCTCATTTTTTGTGGGCAGAAATGAACCTGGATACCAGGTTGTAAAATATGGAGCTGTATAGCGCTTTGCCGTGTAATAATCCTTTGATCCGAACTTAAAATGCAATGTTTTGAGACAAACAGTTTGCAAACTTTTTAATGATGATGATGAATATGAATAATAACACATATAATATATTACACAACATATATCAAAGATAAGACATCTTGTGTCAAATACATTGAAAGAAATTCATGAGTATCGAGAGTAAGAATAAGTATTAAAAATTATATTTACACACATATTATAACTTTTATAAAACAATTACAAAGTTTCGAGTACTGATGTGATCCTAGAATTCAAATGCATAATAATGAATTTATTGTTACTCGAAAATCGAAAGTTTGCAGCGAAAGCAGCAGAATCTAGAGATAATTATAGATAATAATTGGGTTATTTAATTTGTCAACCAATTTATGATAATGAAATTAAAAATACAAAAAATTCCTGTAGACTATCATCCATAGTTAACTTGTAACAGCGTATTAGCGACAACTTCAGAAAGATTATATTATATACAACACCTATTTTTCATTGAATGGACTGATGAATGAACGATCACACTAACAGATTATATATAAAGAATAAGATTGAATAATAATGTCAGAGATTCGATCGCTTATATTGCATTTTAATGAAGTGTGGACTTCTTCGCGTTTATGTATTTCAACCTTACTTATACCCTTTGCCCTTGGCCGTTCAGTTCGTTTGAATACTCATAAAGTAATTTTCTATGCAGGTGGCCTGATTGTTTTGCGCATGAATTTAATAACGCTGTTAA
>JAQGAC010000536.1:0-23089 GCA_034696585.1 Isotomurus maculatus
TGTACTTTGCCCACTGCTGGCAAATCTAGGGCCAGCCCTAGGGCTGATCCCAGCCCTAGGGCCAACTTCACACCAATGAATTGCAATATCAAAAATATCAGAGTTTCGGGATTCTTTTGGCCACTGCGACTGGACGCCTGCATGTGGCATGTAAGACTACATTCAAAGCAAACCAGTGGGTCGAGGGTGCTACAATAGGAATGTTAACGCTTTCGATATCCACAACCACAGTGGGTGGGGAATTGTTTAATTGTTACTTTTCGATAGTAGACCTTGGCCTACATGTATTAATTGATGTACAAGAGGATTCTGCCTCCTATTAGTGAACCATTCCTTTATCATATTTTGCTTGTTAGCATCTGACCTGTAAAACCGAAATAATATAGTTTGAATCTTTCTCACGTTTCACCGGACCATCTTTTGTCGTTTAAATATACTGTTACTGTGTATTATTAAAGTTTGAAGCAAGCATGATCACCCTATCTTCTTGAAGACCACGTTAACAAATGGTGTAATACGTAATCAGCCGTCACTAACTTGAGTTCAAACTTCGGACATGAGATATGAGATACGCATAACATGTTTTTTCCAGGAGAATTTTCATTTCCTTTAGATGGGGCGACCTGAGAATTTACATGTGGGAATTGGGAAGTTTATGTTGCTGCGAGGTTATACGAAAAACTTTGAGCGGATATTGCAAAATTACTATGAAAGGCATCGCATCGGGGCGAGTGTAACTTTGATAGCTGTTCGGAAATGTAAAGAAATAGCAGTATCCCACAGAAATGTTCCTCTAAACCCATTGTCATACATTTTTCTGCTTTGGAACACAAAAATTTCTCACTAGATTTTTTATTTTAAAAAGCCAAGACGTCCATTTGGAAATGGTATAGAAAAAGCAAACGAAATAGGAAAGGAAGGGAGGAGAATAGGACCAGAATAGGAAAGGGAAACAAAGGGATAGTAAAAGGAGAAGAGGAAAAATAGGAAGTGAGGGAATGGAAAGGCTTAAGGAAAAGGAGAGAAAGGAAAGAAAAGGGAACTTGATAAGCATCAAAATCGAAAGTATATACAGGAATATGGGAGGCCAGAATAAGGAAATTCTGGCCTCCCATATTCCCATTTTATTAATAAAATGGGAATGTATTAAAATGGATGGGGAATAAAATTTAAGAAGACAAAGGGGAAAGGAATGTAATGGAAGAGGAAAAAATCGAAAAGAAAAGGAAAGTAGAAAATTTAGGGAACAATTAGCAGAAAAGGGCACTAAAAAAAGCATGAGAAACAAAGATTCATGAAGGGAAAATTTGAGTTCCGTTAAATAAGCAAATTGATTGCAAGAAGTGCAATTCCTTACCAATTTCTCGCGTTTGGGCTCACAATTGCTTGTCACTTGGATTTGCCGAAAAACCACAATTATGGCCTTTTTATGAGTTAAAAAAAAATCTTGTAGATTACAAAACCAACTTCTTACCTATTGGGTTATCCAAAAGTTTAGAGCAACCGTATTTGAAATGTTACGCTTATTTTACCTGGATAATCTACATAAGTTTCAGATTTGTGAAGAGAATTTTCTGATGAGTGAGAATCTTGTCCGCAACCTTAATTCAGTTTCAATAAAAATACTTACCAAGTTATGATTTCTCAATTTGAGTAGTACGATAAAAATCCGTGCTCTAATTTCGGAGTACTTGAGCGAAACACTGTATTTACTGTAGGGGAATTACAATCATTTTATTAAATACAATGATGGATTGTTTCAGTAGGTACATTATTGTAAGTGTATCTTGTGCTGTTCATTGTTGATGATAAAATTAATATGCACCAGAACATATTACCAGTCTTTTAATATTTTTTTCGACGTTATATTCGACGGTTGGTCGCAGTGGGGACTGAATTTGATAAGATGAGTTATCTGTAAACATAAATACGTACTTTGAAAGCCCTGTCCATTATAACTTGACGTTTAAAAATAGTAAAAATGTACCTTGTCACTAAATTCAAACTTTACCGATTTCAAAAGTAATAAAAACGAAAATTACTAAAGGAATTATTTCAATAGTATTCCTTATATCATTAAGACTCTTTGCTTTGAGCTTAAGGTATTATTTTATTATATCTAAGTGTCCCAATACATTTGACCCAAATTTATTTGCTGTGCTCTTCCGCTGGTTTTTCTGTGAATAAAAATTATGTATCAGAGAATAGCTCTAAGCGTCTGATAAATAAATACGACTTGTCCTGCTAATAGAAAGTGTAAACGTTTGTGCAGCTAACCTGTAGAATTCCTGACGCCCATCCTTCGTCCCATTTCTATGGTCATAGTCATGGTCATACGAGTTTTTGCTCTTGGAGAGCCATCGCCTCCGTCTTGCTGGACGCCACCACCATCTCCTTGTTGTAAGCCCCCATTTCCTTCGTGCTCCATGCCACCATGACCTCCTTGTTGGAAACCACCACCTTCTCCTTGTTGGGAGTTATCATCTCCTCCTTGTTGGATACCACCACCTTCTCCTTGTTGGAAGTTACCACCTCCTCCTTGAGGCAAGTCACCAGCTGCTTGGTTTTTTAATAATTCTTTTGATGTGCCTTTTTGTAAGCCTAATTTTCGGAAGCCAACAGCTCCTCCTCCTGTACCAGTTCCTTTCTTTAAGTAGGCATATCTTCTTTTCCTTTTGAAGCTACTGCCTCCTCCGTGTAGGATGCCAAAGATGGAGAGAAGGACCAGAATTCGGAAAAATGGATGGCCCATTTTAAACTGTGGCAATGATGTCTCGCAGGTTGTACTTTAGCGTTCAATTGCCTTCAGTGCAAAGTTCCAATTGACGTTGGCTGAATATGTCATGGCACAAATAGAAGGAAAATACTGTCTAGTGAAATGTGATGAGACAATGTTACTTTCTAAATTGATTGCTAGTGAATATAGGTCAATCATTCAGACTTACATGATGAAAACTTTCCAGTTAGGCAAGTGCGACGGACCAGATTAATTGTAATTGTATGACCATTATCTTGGATAAATTTTGCCTGCGGAATATTTTTGGATTTCCCTTCATCGAAGCTAATAAATATTAACAAAATCTCTTCCACAGATCTCACTAAATTCGATCGTCTCCAAGATATTTTATAAATTAAAGATCTTTAAAGATTTTTAAAGATCTAATTAGTAAAATCAGACTTGAGGTTTTGAATTGTTCACAAAAACATAAGGTGATTGCGTGCCTATTTTCGTCGATTGTTTGTTCGTTCCCTTTAGGTGTTATACATCGTACTACATGTACTAATAGATCTTTTGGCAACGACAATTTTGGCGTTTTGGGCATTTTAAGAATAATTCTTGAACGTTCAAAAACAATTCCTTTTCTATTTGGTGTCCGACAAATAAGGCTAATCGCATTTGAAAGTTTAAACCAATTTCACAAAGGTACTCGGTGACATTTGTAAGAAAAATCATCTGAGGGATAAGGACCTGCCTTGCCGTAACTTTGGCTTTGTTTAGTCTAAATACTTACGCAAATTCTGGGTACTCCAAAATATTTTTGTAGGTAAAAATAGAGTGAGTATTTCAAGGCCTCATATTGTAATTAGATACAAATACAACTCAAGCAAATGTTTCTCGATGCGGGTGTAATTTGTGTTCGTTATAGTTAACCCTTCATTCAATACAAAGGTAAATTGTTTAGGTATTGTTTAGGTAAATCACTATAAGTGTTTGTTGAACTCTTGATTGTTGAGAACAAATTTATATTATGCCACAAGATATTATAGAAGTTTTAAAGTTAATTTCAACGTTACATTGGCTGGTTGTTCCGGTATGGCAAAGTTGTTTAGATGGGTAATGGTTGCCAAAGAAACGGGTGGTGGGTGTTAAATGTACGGATGCAGTGGGCCATAGCCCTGGTTCCGAGGATAGTTGTGCCACTGGAACCTCTTAAGGGTGTCAAGGATTAAACGTCCCCACCTTAAACGCAACATCTTCTACAGCAATATTTTTGCAAGCTGTGACTGATGATTTGTGTGCCCTTCAACTAAATTCTTATTAGCCATAGAACATTTTACAAATTATAGCAGTAAATGTAGAACTGTTAAATATAGAACTGTAGGTTTTTATGCATTTGCAGATTCATCAAAGTAATCTAGTGATTTCTAAGTTTCAGAACCTTAATACTCTGTGGGTTGTGCTTTGCTCTTCATGCATTCCCTAATCTAATTTAAGTGCTCATTTCAATCTTCAACATATGCCCTGATTACAGTAAATATAGATCATTGTGCATATAACGTTTGATTTGTTTCCCGGCAGTAAATACAAGCTACAGATTTTATGATAAACCCCGTTGGACGAATCTCAAGTTCTTCCATAAGCTGTTTAAACTTTTGGGGTGTAAAATAACGTACTAGTTCCAATTACGCAACCCGGGTTGTACACCTTGATCTTTGAATCAGTCCCTAAAACCGAACCTTTCTCTGCAGGATATCGATAGGGTTTCCTCCATTTTTGGCGCATCGCTGCGTCGCCGCTATGTGGCTTTGAGAAGCTCTCGCTCTCCACATTCGTGTATACGCGAATTTTTGCCTTTTGTTTTTAATTCATCCGAAGGTTAAAACCTACACCAAGCAGATTCTGTAAGCCCAAATAATTTACTTTATCCTTAAGATTCCTGACAGTTCGGAATAGTTTGTAAGCACTTAAATAACTTTCTCAAGCTACTTCGAATGGAAAGGGGTTAGTAGGGGCTTCAAAATTGTTGTCGTGTCTTAAGGAAATAAAACTACTAATTGCAATATTATAATATTTTGTAGTAGTGGATTGGAATTCCTACTAGTGTTCATGGTGCTCTTGTAGCGTTTAGGAATAATCGAGCGTTAATTTCCATTTTATTCATCTTTAATTAACATTCAGAAGGTACTTTAAAATATTTATTTCTTTTCAAAGGATATAATATCAATAAGAAGAGATTCTTTCATAAAATCCCGTGTTTGAAATTTTTGTGGGCCTAGAGATATGAAGTGAACGGCAGTTAGCAGGTTGTTGCTAAGGGCTAAGAAACTTATGTTATATTTATGGTAACAACAACTGCCAATTTAGCGACATTGTGCAGTTTCAGGTCAGTACGTCAATCAGAATTTGTGATATTGTGTATTAAGTAAAATATGTCACTTTTCTGCAAATACTTAACAAACCTATAGTCCCACATTAACTGTAAAATGTGAACTTCATCTGACATGGTTAAAGAGTAGAAGTGCCTCTAACAAATTTTCTACTGCTTCTTAGAGACACACTTAATCACTGTTTCTAAGGCCGATATTGCAGATATAACTCCAACTGTACATTAATTTAATGGACAGTCATGTCTTACATGTTTTAAAAAAGAAAGAATAAGATTGCGTTAGAAAACAGAAGAGAAATCAAGTTTTACAAATTTCCAAGAAATCCACATTGCAAGACTTAAGCAGTCACAGCGCGCGACTTAATCAGCACATACTGTTGCATTTCTCGGGGGCACAACAAAATCGCTTTTCGAACGGGCATGCAAAATTTCGAAGGCATAGCTCTAGTATTGGTTGAGATAATGGAGTTCCATCCTCGACAGACAGACGACCGGATGGACGGATTACGTACTCCCATAAGCCCAATTACCTGGGCTAAAATTTATAGAGTCTGTTATATTTCCATTAAATTTGAAAGATTAAATGAAGGCTGTTGCTCATGCTTTGTTGGGCTTAGCAACACACAATTGGATACGGTACGGAGTTTTTGACACCCACAAAAGGTGGCTTAGGCACCAACACGAAAGCGGACCTTTGACACTCGCACCCTTGACACCCATCACCCACCACGCGTACCTTTATCACCCATCACCCGTACCTTTGGCAACTATCACTCACCAACAAAACCCAAAAAAAAAACGATTTGAGATTTCGGACGGAGATTGACGGAGATTTTGATGCTCGTCATTATAATTTTGCAGGAAAGTTTTGCAGTTTTTTGGTGAAAACATCATCTTCAAAGAATCTACTTAAATTTTACAAACAATTTAAGTAGCCATTTTTCAATGTGGAACTGCTGATAATATTAGGAGTCTACCTGAAAAACGAATGTTGTTGAATGTCGATTATACACACTGAATGGCCGTAAAGCTAACCCTGAGACGGAGAGACGAACAACAATGCGGAACAGCGGATGGCCTGTGTTAAACTCTGACTTTGATGTCTTGTACGATTTATTACAGAATTTAGGCAAGTCACTAACTAAAGTCTTCAATTGCTGTGGGCTGTTAATTCAAAACCCTATCAGTTCCACAATTTATATACTTGCAAGAATCCGTTCATTTTTGCCCTTTTATCATCTTTTTTGACATGCATGCTAAATTAGGTGATGCAACGGCAGTGGAGAATTTACACATCTGTTTCCAATTTTTTAGATAATTAGTACATGAGGTTTCATAATTATCTTTAATTAAATGGTTGCCATTATCGTCATCGATATTCTAACTTTATCCCATGTTTCCCAAGACAAAAGTACCTATGTTGTGATTCACACTAAATGTACCTTTAAACATTATACAACACAGTGTGAGCATCCAAACTCAAAGTAGCATTTCCAATAAAGCGATTAGTCAGCCGTTGTAAGCACCTCATTTTCCAGGTTTGATTATTGTCTGATTTTGTAAATACCTTTAATCCTCATTGAATAATCAATCCCATATGACGTAGGTTTGTAAGTTAGTTATTAATTCATTTCGTGGGATGCTCTAGGAAATATGAGGCCGTAATATTGATTGTTGCATTTTAGTTTAAAAAGATGCACGTGTTTCGAACTCAACTCATAGATGTGACGTCTAAATTTAGTTGTACACATTCAGGATGTCCCATAAATCGAGCAACGAAGGTACCGAGAAATGGAAGTTTGTAAAAACAGTGGATTTTTGCAACCACTTGCATGAGTCAAATGTAATGGAAAGGCTCAGTACCTGGAGTATTTGCAAAACTTTTTACACGATGCTTTTCGTGTGACCACTTTTCAGATCAAGATTTGGAATCTGTTGAGTATACTGCAACAGTAATATTGTCAGCATTTCTGAGCTTATGTTCATTTTCATAAATAAAGTGAAAATATTATAAAAATCATGTAGACTTCCATTTTTATTTGTGAAAGGCAGCATAAAGGATACTAAAGATTTTTTTAGTCCCCGTTTTTGCACTTTTCTAAAATTGGATAAAAAATCATCACAAAAATTTAAAACGAATACAATGCAACGTGAATCCATGTTCTATATCTAGCGATAGAGGGAAATGTGCAGAATTTTATAGGGAACAAGGCGGAGAGAAGAACCAGAAAACGGATTGTCCATGTTAAACTATGGCTTTGATGTCTCGTAGGTTGTACTTTTGCGCTCAATTGCCTTCAGCTCAAAGTTCCAATGGATATTGACTGAATATGTCATGATACCAATAGAAGAAAACTACTATCTTTGAAATGTCATCAGGCAATGTTGCTTTCAACGGTGACCGCTGATGAATGTAGGTCAATCATTCAGGGTTTCATGATAAAAAATGTCCCTGTTTGGGGCTTCTGTGGGCTAGTGCGACGGACCAGATTTATATTAACTGTAGGAACATATTAATGGTGTTTATACAAAGACTCAACTAATCACCATTCGTTTAGGCTAGCTTCGTCGAATTCGGGCTCCATTAAAATTTGCCTGCAGTTTGTTTTTGGAATTTCTTCCATCAAAGGTCAGTTTATAATAATAATATCTTTGCATGCCTATCTTCCACAGATCGTCACAGATATTTATTGAACTGAATGACCCAATTTATAAAATTAGATCGGAGGTTTTGACATTGTTTCGAATAACACAAAGTGAATGTCGTAGCTCAGCTTTCGAATCGGGATTTCACAAAGTGTTGTAAATCCTCCGCTGTCGCTCCTTCGATATCTGCGACTTCCTAACTGAAAACTGAGGCGACAGAGCTAATCTACCTACTAATATGTAGTTTACAACTATCTTTTAATGGGGATTTGAATAATAATTAAGAAAATCGAAATGCAATTACAGCAAAACTGGAAATTCTAATTTATTCGGAAACTTTGACAAAACTGATTTTCACGCGCTACCTTTCACCTTGGCAGACGGGATGAGAATGATTTTCACCAACCACAACAACCACTTTCACTAGTACTAAATGAGAACATAAACGCGCGAAAACCAAACTAACTTGTTTCAGGGGACTTAAACATTAGTGCATACGGAACCTATAATATCTTATGGAGGATAGGAAAATGCACGGGTGCGACGGCACTCATATAAATCTATGGGGAATTTCGACTTTACAAACTGTGGCGTAACTTTTTACCTAATGGCTAAAATAACTTGATATTCATAATACATAACATTCAATGTTTACACTATCTCCCACTTTAACAATAATTGACGAAACGACCTTAACTTTCATACACTAGCATGAATCTCAATCTGCCCAAACATACTACAAATATTCACACAACTCATTTCATTGCACTTTCCATTGACAATACCTTCACATTTTACAAATAAAACAAGAACACACTACTCGATCACAGTGAATGATAGCCCGTTTTCATGGATTGTTTAATTGTTCCCTTCAAGTAGTAAACTTCACCTTACTTGTACTAATGGACGTACAAGTGGAATCTTTTGGCAACAACAATTTTGGTGTTTTAAGGCATTCTGTCTATAATTCTTCTACGTTCAAGAACAATTCCTTACCTTTTCGGTTGTCTGAGAATTTAGGCCAATTGCATCTGAATTGTTAAGCCTATTTTACAACATTATTCAAATTAAGATGAACTCTTACACTGAGAATAATCTGAGGTATAAGGACCATCCTTGCCACAATTTTCACTTCGTTTGATAATACATACTTATTTAGCCATCTTTTCTCAATGTGAGTAGAATTTGTGATAATAATTAGTCTGGCAATTTATGAATACTCAACATATGTTTTATGTGCGTAAATATAAAGTGAGTGTTTCAAGCTCAAATTGTAATTTAGGTATCACTGCAAAAAAGGGGACGAGGTTTTAAATTAGAATTCGAAAATGGTTTCCAAGTGATCTTCGGTAGATTTGTTATTTTTAGCCCAGATAATACGTATTTAGGGGTATGTATTATGTAATTCTTCTGTTTCCTAAAAAACTGCAGCTAAAGCTGTGATAATTGAGTCAAAACATTTGATCCTTGAGGTATCAATACTCCTTGCTTTCAAAATATGTCAAGTAAACTGTAAAGCTAGAAAAGTTGCAAAGGCACACAAATTAACACAACCAGCATAAGACATTTTTGTCATTAAGTTTTCCGATGACGTTAGAAATAAAATTTATGGCGATTAAGAATCCGATGCGTGTTACTCTATCTTAATAATGGCAGCCAGTTTTATATCCGCAGGTTAATCAACTCATAATACCGTCAACTAAGTAAAATCAGTCACTCCCCATTGAATACTTCATTTTCCGGTGCGGACATTACTTAGAACTCTTTACCTAACTAAACACAAAAAATCGTTGCATTACTGACAAAAATGAACTTAATTATACCAAAAGCCCTAAAAAACGCCTGAAATTTGGGTTTTGGGTGATATTAAATCCAAAAAAATTAACGTTAGGGGCCGAAATTTTGGAAATAATTTAGTAGAAAGGATGTTGAAGACATATGGTTGTCTGTTTCGCAAATGCGATTATACGCCACCAAGCATTGCATTGTTGGAAGAAGGCAAATGGCCCCTGTGATTTTTGCTTTTTTTGCACTTCGTAATTGGCAGTAACTTTATTTATGATGTGCTAAAAAAGAAATGGAAATCACATTTTTTTTCATTCTTAGTTCCATGAATATTCAAGTTAAAGACACAAAAATTCCAAGATTTACTTTTAATCTTCTTTGATTGAAATAGGTACACCTGTATTAGAGTAGATATGGTGGATTGCTTTATTAAGTCAGGATCATATTATACACTTCCTTGCATAACCATGTTAAAGATACCTTTGCAGGACTAGTTACTGTTCTTTAAACTGTACAATACGTTGAGTCTAGAAAATCTACATCCGTACATCTGCTGTGTATTTCAATCTCTTGTGTATTATTATTCAAGAGATTGAACAGAAACTCTCCATAATAATATTAGACTTTGAAACCGAATAGTGGAAGACAGCGTATAAAAAATAGATGTTATTGGTGTCTGCTTTTTTCACATTTCTATAACCAGGGCAAAAATCCCGATCGGAGTTCAAAACGAATACATTACAGCGTTAATCCAGCCTTGATATCTGGCGATGGAGAGAAACATGTAGAATTGGGCATCTTCATAAATAAACCTGGTTCTTGTACTTAAAATGATTCCCCACAAATGTGGAGTATTGTTTTCTCCACTTAGGGAAACCAGAGGTCCGCCACTGTCTGTAGCCTCAGGCTTACCCCTTCCAACTTCCGTTCTGTTAAGGAAATGGACATGGCACAGTTTCTTGAACAACCCATCGTTGTACTTGTAGTGTACCAAATATGGACCAACAAAGAAGTCAAAGCGAACAAATTGGAGAAGGCTATTGAAGCTGCAGTTGAACTCAGGAGCAATACTAACAAGAGAAACTTGTGGAACATAAGGAAAATATTCTTTCTTCAATGACGTGGAATTTGTCTGCACAGAGTATCCTTTGTTTTTATGGTTCCACTTTCCAAATCCACTAATTAATCCAATCCTTGTGTCAGATCCTTGTGAAAGAACGGGAATTAAACTTTTTTATTCATATTATAATGACAAATGTATATATATTTTTCACGCATACTTGTTTCAAAGTCTTTGTTTAATTCCACAGGCTGAATATGATGCATAAAGAAAATACTCGTCTTCAGCTTAATAATTGCAATGTCGTGATCTTTGTACGCAGAGTCGTGGTCGAATCCATAATAAAATGTTACCGACTTAATGTCATAGTTGAACGAGGGATACTCATAATCTCCTCTGTTGTCTTTGCAGGCATCAGTTTCACCAACCACGATTTTAAGATTGTCTAATTTCTCGAAGGGTAAATATTTGGATCTGAACAGAACAACGGTGATTTGTCATATTTATGATGTCGACAAATATATCAACAATTAGGAATTTACAAACACGCAAACTGGAGTTTAATTTTTAGTTTGGGCCTTACCTGCCGTACAAACAATGTGCAGCAGTAACAATGAACCTGGAACTGATTATCGTACCTCCACACAAATGCAATCCTTCTGTCTCAGCATCAGGACAGTTACTCACAGTGATATGTTTGGAGGGTTTCTTTAGCCGTATGCTGACCAACCAGGGAACTGTGGAGTTTATCAGCGATCTTCCATCGGAGATGTACTTCAACGCAGGCGTTTTCAGTCTAAGATTTATTTACGAAAAAGTTGAAATTTGGTCACCTGTTAAATCCCAATACATATAAAATATACTCACCTTCGGCTTGTGCTTCGTGAATTATTGCTATTAATTTTTTGTGTGTATGCTGATGCTGAAGATGCAGTTTTGTTTCCTGCTGAATTGATATTATTCCTTGTTTCTGTAATTTTCAATAATTTGTTAAGTTATTGTACCGACCAGAACTTTTCATGAACACTCACTTCTATTTCGTCTAGATGGATTCTCAAATTGCCGGATTCTAACGTGCCAACGGTATTTGCGACTTGACATAAGCGCGACGATTTTAAATGTACCGTCCTGTAGCGTTTTATGTTTCCTTTCATATAAAACTGCAAAGAAAAAAAGCTTGTAAATGCTCACACTTTCATCATTACTTGAAATATTTGGTGATCAGCTTTATTTTATTTTGGTACAGGTTCACAAAGCTCCAGGTTTTGAATATATTCTTTATTTTATTTTTAGATCAGTCAGTTTAAGCCAAAGTAAATAATTCTTACATGAGTAACCGGTCAATTCTCCACACTTAGCGGTCGTAGTCCAATGGTTCAATCCTTTGAAAAAAATCATGTCAGTCTCACAAGAGCCAAGGTTGTGGATATTTCCAAAAGGAGCTTGACCGTGCATAGTGACGTTCACAAAGTCTATTCTAACGTATTGAATTTTCTTCATAATAGAATTATTCAAAGAAAAATTAAGCTTAGACTTTAATGTTTAAAAATCACATACCTTAATGCGTCGTAGGTGGTTCTCAGTCTCACTGACACTTCACAGGTAAGGTCTTCATTCATGAAACTTGGAAATGATGGGGAGACGAAATCAACCACTTGATCAGTCAGTTGTGAAGATTGTGAACATGACAAAATCACTGCAGTATTTGTTTGTATTATTGTACTGAATAAAATAACTACTAATTTAGTTTGAACTTTTGAACACATTTCAGGATTTTGTACTAATAGTCCCATTAAATAAATTATTTATTTTATTGCTTTGTTCATTCTTATCAGGCTGCACCCATCGTGAGCAAACAAATAAAATGAATGAATATGGCACACAGTTAACCTGTTCTTTGCAGACATTATCGACTTCTTCAGTTACCTTCCTTGTGAGAATTGTGTTCAATTTTCACATTATAGTAACAATTGTAATCCAAACCTAACATCAGCAAGTGAGAACTGCTTGCCGGAATACAATATTCTGATTACATGAAATTTATGCGCGGTTCACATGGTAAGTTAAAGCGTGTTTATCAAAAAGCAATCCTAGAAGAAGCTAATACAACAGGTTTGGTTTTAATGGTCTTTTTGAGGCGTCTGCTACAAGATTAATAATGGAATAAAATTTATTTATGTTATATTCAATGTAGTTCCAACTTTTATTATTTAGATTCTCACAGATGTTTGGATAAAATCTAGCAGCAGCCGAAGAGCAAAGATTATTCGTAATTGATGATTTTTGTCAATTCATGAACATAGTGCATAAAACAATAGACATAATGCTCCTACTTTCCACACTAAGCTACTCAACAGTGTCCTAGGATACTATGGTCCGTTGGGCGTGTATACTGTGTGTGTCCGTGACGTAGTCTTATCGAGCTTATTAATTTCCGCGTTAAAAGTTATTGAGGAAAACATGCTTTTGTACCCAGTGTCTGTTAACACTATGGAGGTGTGTGTTGCATATTAATTAATTTAGCATAATTTTCAAGTAATTGTGAAACACATAACTACTTGTGTAACCTTCGTGTTGTGTCTTCTTGAACCCCGACAGTCAGATACGAAAGGAAGACAACCTAGAATGGCGTGTAACAGATATGTTCTCGTGTTTGTTCTAGTTCTTGATTGTTGGGTTATGATGGAATAGGGATATGACGAGAAATTCAACAAGCATGAAGCTCCGATACTTTACAGCTTGGTTGCTATAGGCGCAGACTTCGTAATCTGAATTTCCTACTGGCTACTTTCACCAAACGTTTCATAAAAAATTAAACGTAAATGCTAACTTGAATGAAGTATTATCTAGTGTATACTCTACTTGTAAATAATTTAGAGACAAGCACGTTTGTCGCCTGTTGAAAGATTAGTTGCAAAGAAGAGAAAGGATTAGTCAATTTGAGGAGGTCTTACGAAGTTGGAATGTGTATAATGACGAATTGAAAAAATTTTCAAGAGTCATTTCTAAAAAGTCAAAAATCAATTTGTTAGACAAGCTGGTAAATTGCATGCCTATACTATAAGTCTGATCGCAGACAAGGAGTAGACTGCAGCCGACGTCTTGTTATATAGAACTCAAAATATGATCCTTGACAGAGTTTATTCCTAAATGGTCTTATTCCAAACCTCTCGATAAACTTCGTGACTTTCTATGACATACCTTCAGATTCAAAGTTCTAGATTTATAATGTAAATATGCAAGTCAAATATAGATTTTGAAGCTGCACATAAAGTTTCGCCATTCTGTTGGTCTGCATAGTAAAAGATTCTTAGTTGGACATCAAAACTTCACAGTAAATTCTCCTCCGTTCTTTAAGCGAAACGATAAAAACGTTATTTCAAAATTGGTATTTTGAATCGAGAAAATTTGAATTTCCCAAATATGCATGAAATTGAGTTTCTACTGCAAACGCTGCCAAACACGCTTTTCAAATGTTGCGAGGAGAAATCAATAATTTTAAGAGATATATTTGAAGCATGAAGGAAGTAAACCTCTAATCCCACACTTCCACAGTATCTCTGTCAGCCTAGAGTGCACTGTGGCCAATATGTTCCATACGGGCAGCTAGATTTCCGTTGTAAGTTTAAGTTAGGAGTACGGTCAATAATATCTACATCCGACTTTTATTCTCAGGTACCCCTGAGTTAATGCAGGCATGCCAAAACCTTCCAGGCCATTCGTAAGTAATAATCCACCTGAAAGCTGACTTTGAGTGATTTAGCTCATATTGAATAGAGATATGGGCACGGAACACACGAAAGAATGTTATCATAAAAGACTAACTCATGCTTCATATCACGGGAGACTACTAAGACAAAACTGTTGATGAAAAAACCTTTTTCTGCTGAATAGATACAATGGATTTAATAGACAACTTAGATTCTACCAAGTTAAATTCACTCATACAATAAACGAGATTTTACAGTCCATCACAATCTTATGTAACCCAAATTCACTCCTTACCGAACAATCATGAATTTTATTTCATTTAAAATTTATTGAGTAACTTTATTTCCTATTAATTTAACTTCATGTGTTTAACCTCGCAGGAATGATTATCCCTGTGATTTTTAATAAGACAGTTCATCTGTTTTATTACTGTACGCTTTACATTCAAAAACGCAGATTAGAGAACTCCAAGGTAGTTATTTATCAGTTTTTACTTCTATAAAATTAATAACTCGAAATAAAGTTCAAAACGAATACATAACGGCGTTAATCCAGGTGTGATACCTTGCGACAGAAAGAAATAGGTAGAATTGGGCATCTTCATAAATAAACCTGGTTTTTGTACTTAAAATGATTCCCCACAAATGTGGAGTATTGTTGACTCCACTAAGAGAAACCAGAGGTCCACCACTATCTGTAGCCTCGGGCTTACCTCGTCCTATTTCCGTTTTGTTAAGGAAATTAACATGGCACAATTTCGTGGATAGCCCTTCGTAGTACTTGTAGCGCGATAAGTACGGACCAATCAAGAATTCAAAGCGAATGAAGTTCAGAATGCTATTGAAGCTGCAGTTGAACTCGGGAGCAATATTCACCAGAGAAAACTGTGGATTAAACGGAAAATACTCCTTTTTGAATGACGTTGAATTTGTCTGCACAGAGTATCCTTTGTCTTTATCTTTCCACTTTCCAAATCCACTAATTAATCCAATCCTTGAGTCAGCTGAAAAGGTTTCATATTAAAAATTTCATGTGAAATGGTTTTCAGAATTCAATTTACTTATGTGCGCATACTTTTTTCTACTTCTTTGTTTAATTCGACTGGTTGAATGTGATGCATGAACAATATCCTCCTTTTCAGCTTGATAATTGCAAGTCGTGGTCTTTATATGGAGCGTCATGGTCAAATCCATAATAGAACACTACTGATTTGACGTCGTAGTCAAATGAAGGAAACTCATAATCCCTTCGGTTGTCTTTGCAAGCATCCGTTTCACCGGCCACTATTTTCAAATTATCTAATTTCTCGAAAGGTAAATATTTTGATCTGTAAAGAACAACGGTAATTTGTCATACTTATTATGTCGATGCTTATAAAAACCAATATGAAAATGCTAACGCGCAAATAGTAGGAATATTATTTTTGGTTTGGATCTTACCTTCCATACAAACAATGTGCAGCAGTAACGATGAACTCTGGACTGATTATGGAACCTCCACACAAATGCAATCCTTCGGTTTCTGCATCAGGACAGTTGCTCACAGTAATATATTTCGAATGTGTCTTTAGCCTTATGCTGACCAACCACGGAACTGTGGAGTTAATTAGCGTTTTTCCATCAGAGATGTACTTCAACGCAGGCTCTTTCAGTCTGATTTAATCACGATATTTGTGGTTGACATTCAGTCACACGTGATTGACTAATACTTTTATAATCTACTCACCGGCGGGATGTGCTCTCTGAATCGTTGCGAAAGACTCTGTGTCTGAATGTTTGTTTTGAAGGCACCGGCATACGTCCAGTTGAACTCCTAATATTTCTCCTTTCTGTTAACGAGTATCAGCGCTATATTCAATGAAATGAAATTGGTTATTTATGCTTACTTTTATTAGGATTGGACGAATTCTCGATTTGCCAGATTCTAATGTGCCACCGAAATTTGCGACTTGACATAAGCGCGACAATTTTAAATGTGCTGTCCTGTAGCTTTTTATGTCTCCTTTCTATTAAAACTGCAAAGAAAAAGAGCATGTAGGAATTTTCTCAATCCTCATTGTGTAAAATCGTTAGTGATTATCTTGGGCTTAAATAGATAGGAATTTACTAAATTCCAGCTTCGTAACTGAAATGATCCATCTTGTTTCGTAGTTGTCAGTTTAAGCTTAAGCTAAAGTTATTAATTCTTACATGAGTAACCGGTCAATTCTCCACACTTAGCGGTCGTAGTCCAATGATTCAATCCTTTGAAAAAAATCATGTCAGTCTCACAAGATCCGAGGTGATTGATATTTCCAAAAGGAGCTTGACCATGCATAGTGATGTTTAGGAAGTCTATTCTAAGGTAATGAACTTGAATTATGTTTTAGTTTTTAATTAAATAGAATTGTTCATTTGTTTTAACATGACATACCGTATTGCGTTGTATGTTGTTCTTAACCTTACCGAAACTTCACAGGTAAGATCTTCATTTAGGAAATTTGGAAATGACGGGGAGACGAAATCAACCACTTGATCCGACAGCTGAGATGATTGGGAGCATGACAAAAACACTGCAATATTTATTTGAATGATTGAACTGAAAAAAATAACTGTTAACTGAGTTTGAAATTTTGCACGCATTTCTGTATTTTGTACTGATTTTCACATTCAATTTCAAGGCGACTAGTTATTTGATTTCTTTGAACATTCTTATCGGACTGCACTTATCTGGAGCAAAGTAGTAATATCAATGAATAAGATACCCCACCAAGCTGAGGAGGTCTTTCCAGGCGTCACCAACTCATTGAGTTACCTTCCTTGTGATTATTTAGTCCCATTTTCCCATTATAATAACCAACGGAATTAAAACAGCAGCAAATGAGACCTGGTAGTTAAAGACAATTTATTTTATTATATGAACCTTGCGCATAGTTCTTATTTTAACTGGTAGTATTTTAATCCTGATGCAATCGCGGAAGCAAATTATGCAACCAGCTTAGCCTTGGACACTTTTCCTAAGCGTATGTCAAAAGAACATAGGTGTTAATATATTCTGTTTGCTGACGAAATCTGAAAAATATTAATGAATGTAATTAACTGAAGATATCATACTCATAAATATACCTACTTGATTTCGTCTACACTTTTTCTAATTCTCTTAAACACGACAATAAAATACAAGTATTTAATGGTTTAACAAGCTTATTTATGTTGACCCTTATGAGCGGTTAACTCCACACATAGTTGAAGTCTAGCAGTATCCAAACAGCAATCAAATTTTCCACATAACTAATTTATGTTCACTAAAAAACGTAGTAAAGTTAGGAGTTAATTCAAGGTTTTGCCTAACGAAGACCGATTCAAAATTGACATTATGGCTTAAGGTAAACAATATGCATAAGGATACTATATGCTCTTTACTCATGGTCAGACCTTTCAACTACTCGTATGGCCTATTTTCATATACATGGTGGGCTACCTTGATTAGAAGAAGACGTCGTGAGCTCCAATAATATTTGTTTTAATCGGGGTGGCCCACCCTGTATTATTTTGTGGGTCCGTGGGAAACTAATCAGTCTTATTAATTATCATCCTGCCTGAAGAGCCATTGAGGAAAACATGCTCATATTATCAGTTGTTAATAAAGCTATTCTCCGGGGTCACACATTCGTCTTGAATTACAATCTGTTGAATTGACTTCGAGGAGTGTCCTTCACAAATAAGAGTGAGAATTGGCAAGTCGACTTGCAGGAGTAAAATAATGAAGTAAACTGAGGTCAACGAATATCTCAAGCCAACTAATCATGAGGACGAACCAAAGGATTATTGCATTTCCGTTTTTTATAGCGCATGCCAAAATCCAAGCTGCTTAACTCCAGGCTTCTAAAATCAAATAAGTTTGCGAAAGCTGCCCTAACCTGTTGCACTAGATCCTTCACTACACTTCCTTTGAAGGCCATTTCCTTAAGTCTGAAACGGAATAAAATTAAATTCAACAAAACTAAGTTTGTTAGTATCGCTTCCTCGATTTGTGATTCTCGCTGGTTAGTTTAGATTTCTTTTAGCGGGTGAGTTACTAGAAAATCCGGCAGATATGTCGAAATTTACTTCTTGCCTTTCTACAATTGACTGAAAAATGTTAACCGTTTCCGGTGGATGAGCCTCAATTGATGTTCTTCGCTCTGCATCTCTAGCTGCGGAAGAGCATTAATTGATGATTTTCAGACTTTAAATTAAATTACGGATTTTATTGGCTTCTTTAAACAGGTTTAGATAATTTCAAAGAGGCTCGAGTAAGTTTTTACAAAATTTACAAACCATTTCACCGACGACAATTTTAATATTTTCTAGTTTCTCGAACGATAAATAATTTGACCTGTAAATAACACAGACAATTTCACCGATTTATCTTTTTAAAACATTAACGTAAATAATCATTTCTTTTTGTTTAGTTCTTATCTTCCATACAAACAATGTGCAGCTAGTGCAGCATTAACGATGCAATCTTTCGGTTTCTGCATCAGGACGGTTGCTCACAGTAATAAGTTTGGACGTTTTTTTCAGCCTTATGCTGATCAACCACGAAACTGCAGAATTAATTAGTTATCTTCCGTCAGAGATGTATTTCAATGCAGGTGTCTTCAGTATAAGATTTAATTTCGAAATATAAGGTAGAAATTTTAGTGGCGATTTATAGACTTATAAATATAAAATTAGCTTACCGGCGAGTAGTAGTGCAGGAATTATTCGTAATGATTGTTTGCCTGAATGTTTGTTTTGAAGACCAGGTTCTGTGACCAATTGAAATACTATTATTCCTTCTGTCTGTAGTTTTCAATTATTAGAATTCTGTTCAGCAAAATTAAATTTGTCATCAATGTTTACTTATATTGGATCTGGAAAGACTCTCTGTTTGCCTGATTCTAATGTGCCATTGATATTTGCGACTTGACATAAGTGCGACAAATTGTAAAGTTCCGTCCTGAAATCTTCTATATTTCCTTTTGTATAAAACTGCAAAGAATCAGAGATTTTATAGACTTTTTATTGTACTTTTAGTAGATGGATTCATTGGTTTAAAAAATTTTATTAACAAACGATGGATGTCCTTAGCTCTGATTATTTATTTCAAATGTCTTTTATTTTATTACTGGACTGTCTGCATTCAAGTAAATAATTCTTACATGAGTAGCCAGTCAATTCTCCACGCTTAGCTGGCGTAGTCCAATGGTTCAATCCTTTGAAAAAAATCATAAATCTCACAAGAACCAAGGTGGTTGGTATTTCCAATCGGTGCTTGTCCGTGCATAGTAACTTTGACAAAGTCTATCCTTAAGCATTGAGATTAATAGCTGTTTTAATTGTGTAGTGATTATATGACATAGAGAATATCCTTAGAATTATGCTGAATCGTGACATACCTTATTGCATCGTATGTTGTTCTCAGTCTCACGGACACTTCCCAGGTAAGATCGTCATTTAGGAAATCGGTAAACGAAGGCGACACGAAATCAACTACTTCATCCGATAGGTATGATGTTTGGGAACATGAAAAAACCACTGCCGTATTTGTTCGGATTATTAAACTGAACAAAAGAAAGCTGAACTTGTTTTGTACTCTCTCTCGTGCACATTTCTGGTTTATCCACAGATATTTAGTCATTAGTGAAATCCGCTTATTTGTTTAATACTTTTGAGCTTTCATATCGGGGTTCGCATTTTATGACGAAAGTTGTAAAATGAATGAATTAAACAAACAATAACATTCGCCAGGTCCTTCCATACACTATCGACTCATTAGTTAACTTCCCTGAGATCATTCTGCTCAGTTTTCTCGCAATAAATGTAAATGGAACCCCAGCCTTTAATCAACAAAGCAGACATGCTAGTTAGAATCAAACAATATGACTACATGACTTTGCAGGTTGTTCACATCGCAGCATATTAACATGTCCCCTACTTAATCCTACACTATCCAGAAAGAAGGTTATGAAGCAGTTTTATTTTTATAGCCTTTTTAAGCTTGCGCAGAAACTACTTCAGTCAGTATACACTTCGTTCACAGTTTCCAAAATATCAATTATTTCGATGTCTCGCATGCTGACGAAACAACGGAAGAATAGTATCCCAAATCGCCAATGGTGAATGCAGCGACCCTGTAAATCCCAAAGATATGACTGAAATAGTTTCATCTACAAGAATAATGAATACTAAATACTCCATGGACACTGTCAGTGTAAACAAGGCATCCAAAATAATTCTCATGCGGTAAGATATAAACTTATGGACGTTAACTAAGACCTTACGCGGGTATCTAAATCTATATATGCCTGGTTCAGATTCCAGAAAGGAATTCCTCAGATTTCGTTCAAAACTGAGGTGAGTTCAAACTTGAAAGAGTAGTTTGTTATGAAAGCTACTTAACTTGAAAGTGATCCGTATTTTCTCGTCAAAGTTAGCTTTAAGGGAGCTTTGATTGAATATAAATGTATCAGATTCAGTATTTACTTTAATAATTACTCGTGTAATTATGTATGTTACATGTCATTTAATTCTACTTCTAGTTAACATATCTTGACTTGAAGTTACATACGAAGTCAATTTGGAACCAAGAATCACATTTAAGAACTCGGCTTCATCATATAGGATATAGGAATTACAATACCTACAATTTAAAGAAGATATTCGGAAACCAATAACCTAAGGTCCGCCCTCAAGGAAAACCTAAGAAGCAGGTGTAAATGTGACTTCATGGGGTTCATTTAGGCCTGAATTAAAAATTGGGGCTACCCTAGCCAATGCTAATTCGGAAGCATACGCGTTTTGAATTAACCTATTGGGATTTTCTACTTCGCCATTATTTCTGATTTCATGGTTAGTTAAGAAATATAAGAACAATTTACTAAAAACATCTCTGAACTTTTTACCAAAGACACAATAAAATATGAAATTAGCACAAGAATTTATCACAACAATAGGGTTCATAATAAACCGAACTAAAAAGAAGAGTTCTTCTTCTTTGTCAAGGAGGTGCACAACAGTAACAATAATGGATATCACACTTGCTGTAACAGACAATGTCACAATACAATAAAGAATTTTGATAAGAGATTTCGTCTGTGCCTCCCGTCTGTTATTGACTGTCTCATCCTGAACAAACTTGTTGGTTTTCTTAATTGTGTGATATATCTGGTAGTTGCAATAAATCAAAATAACTGCAGGAATTGTATAGATTACAAATATGTCTATAAAGTTGAAATATATAAAAAAGAAGGGGGTTTTCGAGTATTCGGAATCCACAACTGTGTATTTTATGACTTCAGGTGAACCAACAACTTTTTCTGCTGTGAAAAGAAAAAATCCAGGAATAGTGTACACGATGACTAGCAGAGAAGTCAAGTAGGCTTTCTGAATTGTTCCTTTTACTGTGCAGAATGTCTTCAAGCGAAGAGGATGGCAAACTGAATATAAGAAAACACGATCAATATATTGCAGTTTCTGATACATTCAAACTGCTTTGAATTTGCTTGTTCACATACCTGCAGTAAACCTGTCAAATGTTGCAAGGACCGTGAAATACATTGATCCGAGTTGAACTGAAATTTACAAAATGTGGGTTTCACTATCAGTTTCAGGTATGAAACTAAATGTAAATGTTCCTGTACATAGTATTCCAAAGGGATACAAATATGGGTAACACAGAGGGATCCAGTAATTGTAGTATTCTTCTCCGATCCTTAAGTCTTCCATCAATCCGGGAATTACCCAAACGTACACAATATTAATTATATTAAACACGTCCCAAATGGCCAAGGAAAATAACAAAATGTTAAGTGACGTTCTCATCTCAGGCTGAGTTAAGACGATAGCACTTAAGGTGTTTCCTATTATTCCTAAAGATCCAATAATCACAAATGCTATTTCTACTGAAATTGATGTATATGTACTCAAGTGAAATTCATTTTCTGCGATTAAACTCTCGTTCATTTTGAACTGCAGGAAAACTGAACTGAGAAATCAATTCAAAAACTGATATTATAAGAATAACTGGGAAGCGAGTGATGTACAATACACACTGCATCCTTCCCACAAGTACTCGTCCGTAATTAAGGGAACATAAAAGTTACAAACCGGTTTAGAACAAATATTCTTCTACTTTTTCATGTCTCTAGTGGATCATCATGGCTGGATTCCCAATTCTACACTTGGAGTCATTCTCTGAAGTCAGAAAATTGGAATACTTATAAAGCAAGTTTAAACTACAATACTGCGTAATACTCACATTCGTTCAATACAACTTTTAATCCTCAGGCAAGCTATAAACGAAGGAATGTTATCACTTAAGACAAATAAAAGCTTGATGTCACTCGAGAATAATAATACTGAGCTGCTGGTAATAAAAGTTTTGGGTTATGAAAAGATGCATTGGATTGGATGGAACAAACATCTAAGCTTTTACCAAGTTACCTTCACCAAGACAACAGAATTGAAAATACAGTTTGTCAAATCGCTTCCATATATATCGAACAATTTAGAATTTTATAGTTCAGTAAAATTTGTTGAGCAGCTTCATCTAATATTTATTTAGCTTCACATATTGTATTTCTGATTACAATAAACGAGAATTATCATTTTTTAGTAATTTTCTGTTGAAAACTTCATGCCAAGCAGTCTCTATAGCCCAGACAATTTGCAGCTTCGCAGTGGAAATGCCACAGCACTGAATTCTGCTGTATATGTAATTAAAATGCAACAGGCATTTTCTAAACGCCTAATGAGAAACACTGGACCCCAAAGTA
>JAQGAC010000537.1:0-23087 GCA_034696585.1 Isotomurus maculatus
GGGAGGATGAGGTGGAATGAAAGATAAGAATCTTTCATTTTACCTTTCCAGATAATTGATTTACATATCAAAAAATCGAACACCCAGGGTATTTAATTCCCCAAAAAATGTGCGTGCAGTAAATCACACTGTGATTTTTTGTGATTTAGGGTTTAATCAATGAGGCGCTTCATACTCGATTGATTTTGTGTCGCGCGCGGACTAAATCCCGGAAAATCCCATTTTTCACACTAAATTTTTTTGTTGATATTTGGATGGCATTTATTTTTTTTATTGTATGCGATGTCAGGACCTATCCAACAGTGTGTGCAAAATTTTAAAATTCTGCCGGAATAAATTTCTGCTGCACCGGTTATTTAATTGATTATGAGATTTGATGTTAAACAAATGGACCTATTTGCTGGCCAAAGGGAACTTGCAACCTATTTCATATGACGAGGCTTGCCATCGTTAATTTAAATTCGGTAATCCGAAGCCTGGGAATTGCCCGTATTTGTAGATATCGAGTTTTTAAAATCGAAAATCCCATTTTTCACAGCAATGTGAAAATTGAAGATTATCACAAATCTCGACGTTTCATGACATCCTGAGTCAGAAAAACTAAAAAAAAAATTTTGGCTCATTTGTACTTAAACATTTTTTGGAGGTTCGGAAAATTTTATTTCCAAAATCCTATCTTGACTTAAACTTTTTTTGACTGTTCATATTTTGTGATTTCTTTTATCAAACTCATCTTTATCTCACATGTATGCGGTTTTAAATGTCTCTTGGAATACTTTGCAATTTTGCACAAATTATTTTATATCCTTTTGCATGCAAAGCAAATACATGCGAGGTGGTTCACACGTATTTGGTACCAATTGCAAATTCCTCCACAGTCATACGATGTGATTATCTTTTAACGTCTTGAAAACTAAGAATAGACAAATTCATTTCAAGTTTTACATCTGGTACATCCTGTTGTACCTATCTTTCGAGTGCTTAAAAGCACAAGATTAATATTGAAATAGTTTATTCTCATTTGAAATTTGCAAAATGAAGCTCCTCGTTGCGGTTATAGTGGTTGTGTGTTTTTCGAGTTCGGTTTGGAGTGATTGTGGGGGCATACCGAGATGCCCCACATGCATTCAGAAAGGACGTGTGTGGATCATCCCGTCCGACCCGTTTTCTCCACGGGCACGGTGTGTTTCGTGGAGGAATTTCGACAGGAAGGAGGCGAAAGTCGTCTTCCGGACCTCGAAGAGTTGTTCAAGATTCAATGATGTCGAAGGTACGATAATAATTAATTAAATTTGCATTTTAACTACAACGATTGTCTCACACAACAAGTCGAACTATCACAAGTAATATCTGATTTGTCTTGTAGAATCTATTGCCCAACTCTCTATTCGTGGAGACGTGGCTCTGCACAAGTCACAAGATATCAACGTGCCCCGAGCTACAACTACGAGTGCTACGATCGTGCCTGCTGCTGCCTCGACTGTCCCAACAACAAGTCCTACCTTTCTCACTACCACTTTTTCATCTATCCCATTCTCCACAGAAAGTCTCACAATTTCCTCTACCACTTTTCCGGTAACTGAACTAGTCCCTTCCACTGAAATACCTTCCGTCCTTCCTTCCACCGTTCCTTCAATTGTCTTGACTTCCTCTACCACTCCAATTCCCATACTCGTGCAAGAGTCATCTTCAACCGAATTTCATGAGACATCGACGTCTGCTCCATTCACCACTCCACTCCCTACATCTGTGGCTCATCAACTTCCAACAACAACTCAGGAAGTCATGTTCTCACCTTCCTCCACCACCAGTCAAGTTCCTTCTGAGTCCACCACCAACCCGACTACAGGCTCCTCTGTCATCAACTCTGAGACCACGTTGAGTTACTCTGCCTTGTCTCCATCTAACCGTAGCAACGAGGGTAAGAGTTTGTATTTTTAATTAGGAACCGACACAATTATATTAGATTCAAATGTTGAGGTAATTGATTTTTAATTTTTAGAGCAAACTATGCCATCTTCATCTACACATCGGCCAATGCTGAAGCTGGAAGTCTACCAAGTCAGCCGGAATTCAACTCCCAGGCCTGCATCTTCACATAGAAACAGTCTGTGAAAGTAAATGATAAAGAAGTGAATTATTTACTCATCCTATGTTTGTTTTATGTTACAGCTAAAGAGAAGACTGCAATGAAAGACAATGCCGGTAGGACTTCTTCAAGCGGCCAGGCTGTGACATCATGGGGGAAGCCATTTAGAGCTGTCCAATGGAGTACTATTAGCTGCGAGGTAATTTTGTCTCATGAATTAATCTCCCCATTTACATTTGAAGTTGCAAATTAAAGACATTAATTATAATATGTTTCATTATTACAGGGTTTCGAGTGGACCTTCGCCACCAAGTACATGAATATTGCATGCACTCTCATGAAGATGTCTGCCAAGAAAGGACTCAGCAACGATGTTCCTGTTGATATAATTGACTGGATATTGGATCACCCTCATCAACTAACCGAGGATGACTGCTTCTATCTCCTGATTCAACGTCGAAAGTGCAAACCGTTTTCACGACTGATCACCGATATTGCTTAATTGTGTGCACAATAATATATTACTTATTTTGATTCTTTCATGATTATTTACAAATTGAAACATGATTTGTGGGCTTTTGGGTATAGGGATTTGATAGTGAGTAGATGAATAAAAATAAAAATCAAAATACAACTTTTCTCAATGCACATTTGAAACTTGTTTATCATGACCCAATTTACATTGGACAGGAGTCCTTCTCATAACTTGTATTATGTTTAGAATTGCATATCAACAAATCATTGGAGATATTATTAATTGAGCATTTACATTCGCCCGCTTGCCACATGTGCTTTAACTCATATTTCCATCAGATGAAAGTGTGGACAAAACTGCATACCTTTTAATGTCTTCTTGCTGTGTTGTAGGAAAAGTAATAACTCATTAAAAAATGGATTTACCGTTTTAGTATTTTTTAAGTAAGTCCTGTAACACTTAAAACATGTCCCATCTCCATGTTAAACCGCACTATGCACTTTCCGATGCACTTTTGGGTTTTAAATCTGGAGCAGAGGAATCATATAAAACGACTGAAATTGTCTGTAACAAATCAGTAGCTCTTTCTATCCTTTTAGCAACACTATCAACAGCAATCAATAGTTCTAAGCTCACTGCAACAATGGTAAGTACATTCGTCTTTCATTTCTCCTTAAAGTATTTATAATTGTTTTCATTTGATTAGTCTCGCCGTCCTTCTGACGCCTCCACAACGCCTTTTGATGGGAGATTCAGCCCCATTGACCTACGCATGTTCGACACTGCTGTTCATGTGGAACCGGTGACGCCATTTACTCCAATCGTGGTGTCATCCCCATTCGCGAATATTAGCGAAGTGTTGAACGAGCTTATGGAGTCGGAGGTTGTAGCCCAACAGGGTGAAATTAAAAGCCTCCGATCTGAGATCGTCCGCTACATGGAACAGTATAACAAGTTCCTGGTTGCACTGGAGAAGGAACGGGCGGACAAAAATGCCCTGCTGAAGGACCATCAGGCTGTCATGGAGACCAACAATTATCTGGCGCTCCAGCTAGACGCAGAGAAGAGGATCAACGAGGACATGCAACGCTCATCATTCCAGCAAGCGTCGTCCATGGAAGCTGCCGAGGAACGCTTAAGGAACGAAATCGAGTTGGTAAGCGAACTCGAGTGTAAAATTATAGAGAGAGATTTTTTTATAAAATCTCTATTGGCTCATATCCAGACATTAGCAATGGGTATGAGTGACGTTATGGATGAACTGTAGGTGGTTTTATGTATGTCAATTTGTTAACTTTAAAATTATTATTGGAATAAAAACCTCAAAATTATTATTCACTCAAAAATATTGTGTGTAATTTTTGTGTTTAAATATATTTTGGCATACATTGCATATAATAACTGGAATAAAATAAGTCTAACTTACCCAAGACCATAATGTGTTGTTTTTTTACGCTTTCTCAAGTGCATACTTCGACATCTTTACATTCTTCTGTCTATTCAAGAATAATGAGGTCGGGTGTTTCCCGTTTCATCATATTAGCAACGTCATCTGCTTCGGGGGCAAGTGCGAGGATCTGTTCGTCTGCAATTCGGGCAGCAACTTCTTCTTCTTCGCTTTGAAAGGTAGCAGATGGTGTGAAGGAAGGATTTAGGTTCATGTCTGCTTCGGGCAATTTATCATTTAGAAGAACCAGATCCATAGCAGTCGGGCCTTCGTGTTTATTATTTAGTACCACACTGATGTTACCATTTCGGGCTAATGTTTCGTTCATCTCTTTATTGTATTTCTGATCTGCCTCCATTGTAAACTTATTCATGGCTGCAATCAATTCTGCGAATTCTAATGCGTGCATGATAGGCATTGTCCCAGTATTCCCCACCCATTGCGGATGCTGTTGTGAATTTTTCGGACATAAAATTCTAACACTAAGCGCATTGCTCTGGTCGCTAAATCCTCGCAGAATAATTGCGCCACTTGGTGATTTGTGGCAAAATGATCTGGACCAGAAAGCCATGTCCTTGAATCCATCTGCAGTATCAGCATACTTGCACCTCTCATGTGGCGGCTTAGTAGACAATAACATTAATTCCTGTACAATTGTCTGGATAGCCCCAACCACAAATTTCGTGTCGGACACAGGAAAATTGAAGTGAGATTCCTTCATGGATGACTGTTCATTGAACATTAACTTCTTCTTCATGTAGATGTACCACGTGTAACGTACAGTATTGAAGAAACATCGCACACGAAAGTTTCCGATTTTGAATGTATGGTCCGTTTTAAAGAAATCGTCTTGTCTCCATGGTGGTAGATCCTCAGAGTCTGAATCCACTCTAACTCGTTTCCCAGCTTGTGCCATTGCTATTCCAATAGACGCTAGTAAGAGTACAAGTTTCTGAGAAACTCAGGTGAAGTTCCAACAATGATCCAGTAGACTCAGTGAGAGTACCGATGAGAAACACTTAAATATCCAATAGACTCAGAGGGAGTACTGATGAGGAGCTGCTGATGATCCAAGGGAAGCTGCTGATTCTAGGATTAGAATGACTCGATACACAAAATATTTGGTCTTTTATACTCCATGAGTGACCTATTTTATAAATTGACCTACATTTTATTGTCGACAGACGAGTATAAAAGTGCAAGTAAATTCACTTTCACTTGCACTCATTAGAATGCCGAAGACCAGCAAGCAAATCATAGACGACCAGTGGAGAAAGTCAACAGCACCATACTTACAGAATCTTACAGAGTACAGAGTGCATATAAGGAATTACAAGCAAAAGCAGATTCCTCACTTTACCCCGTGGCCAATACTGAATGTGAAGTGGACTGAGACACAAAGACAAATCATCCGATTCTTTGAAACTATTGTCTCAGACTGCCTCATCGGAGAGGACATTGCATATAATATTCAAGTCGGCGGAGAGGCTGGAGGTGGAAAAAGTTTAGTGCTTCAGCACGTTCGCCACATTCTGCATGCAAATAACATACATTCTGTTTTTGCTACTATTTGTGGTTCTCTGTCCTTCGAGTTGAATTATAAAACACTCCACTCCGTTTTAGGAATCTCGCGAAAGCAAGGTGGACAATCGTGGTTCTCGTTGTACAAGTCCGGATTCGTTACTAAAGGAGACGCAAAAGAAGAACTGAAGAGAACAAAGTTTTTTTTTATTGATGAGTACAGTCAAGTAACTTCATCATGTATTGCATATATTGACTTTGTCCTGCGCACAATTAAGAACGACAGTCGCCCATTTGGTAACACTACATTATGTTACATCGGTGACATATACCAGCTCAGGAGTTTATACTCAAATCTTATCTCAGATTCAGACAATACAGAGGAAGGCAGATTTGCTCAACGAGGGCTTGAACTTTTTCGTACAAATCAAAAAGTGTTTTACTTTCATGGTTCAAGGAGGCAAAATGAGGACACCCGGTTTCTTTCATTACTGAGATCTGTACGAGCAAAAAGGGTTTCGCATGAACAGATTGAACTTCTGCGTTCAAGGCTTGAGTGTAATCTTCCTGAAAGTGAGTTGGACCGGCTTGATGATGCAATTCTTGTGTGTCCACGCAATAAGACTGTGGATAACTACAACATTGCTAGTGTAAAGTCCAAGTACGATACCATATTTACTATCCCACCTGAGACAGACGCACCTTCTGATGTTGTAAAAGACACAACACTTTATCTTGCAATTGGTGCTCCTGTAGTTTTAAACATCAATTATTCAGTTCGCTTAGGGCTAGTTAATGGTAGCGAAGGTGTATTAGAAGCAGTGCGATACGAAAAGAACAAATCTACGCCTAGCGTACTGTTTGTTAAGTTTCCTGGGCACTATATTAACGGCGTAGAGAACGGGTGTGTACCCATTTTCAGGCTCTCTGATACGTTTGTAGACAGGTTGAAGAATAAAAAATACTCGATTAGCCAGTTTCCAATAAATTTGTATTACAGTTCAACTGTATACAAGATTCAAGGGAAGACATTAGACAAGGTTAAAATATATATAGACAAAAAAGAAGTTTACCCAGGGCAAACATATACTCAACTCTCAAGAGTGAGAAACCTCACTGACCTCGTTATATTAGATTCAGGTATCAGTGAGAATAGATTTCGTGATTCGCATTTTCTACGCGGAGTTACAGAAGAAAGGAAGGAGGCCTCTCGTCTGGGGATTTTTGATATCATATATGCAGACTAATGGAATACCACTTAAGTCGTAGAGAAAAGCTTTTGGTTCGTCTGGATCAACTAAAACGGAAACTTAATCTAGATTCCTCTAGATATCTATTGTTCCCGGTTAGGACAAGAGTTCGCTTTCATCCGAGTTTACTTCCATCTATTCAAACACGGACGTTCGAGTTTATAGCTTGGACATTGGTTGAGTTGTATCGCCATATCGAATTGTTATTCGATGTGATTGTGGACCCAGAGTTGTATGACATGAACTCACATTCTTGTGGTTATTACGGTGTGATCCAAAGATCTAAGAATACTCAGAAACCAGAATACTTTACACTCATCACATGTCTGTATATTCTCCGACACGAACTTTCAAGTGAGTTTAGTGTCTTATACAACACATCGTATCAGTTTTTAACTGAAAAACCGTGTCCATCACACTCACCAGAGAAAAAGAAAATCATTCTGTACACTCTTATGGCACAAATCCTTTTTATGATAAGGGAAATATTATGTCGGGAGAGTCTTCATTATCAAGAAATGTGTGCACTAGGAAGGGCTGTGCATGTGACCTAATTCTAACATACCAGTTATTAAAGTTCAATCGAGTTTGTGTTTCTGTTCTTCAATGCAAAGACCGGTTTGCAAATCATCCTCATATGGTTGCTTTGATTGAGCCGTGCTGTGATATTGAACTCTGCAAACGAATTGATGCATTTGAACTCGTTAATTTGTTTGATTCAATAGACATCCCAATATCCTTTGAGCGTCCAGTTAGCATTTTCCTGGATGACTCAAGTGCATCTGATATTAGTGTCACCACCTTTGGTGAAAGTAGTGAGTACGACGAAGGAGAAGAATCTGATCCATATGAGTTAAGAGAACAAAGTAGTGATGACGATGTAGAAGAAGAGGAATTTGATCCAATAGGGTTAAGACACCCATTACAATAAATAATAACAAACGATGGATGCCACAACAGAGTTTCAAGGAAGACTTAGCGTAGAAACACTACCCTGTATGTCATTTATTTCTGCACAGAAAGTTCACACTGGCAAATTTCATGTGTTTCTGCCAACAATCCTCGTAGAATGTAAATACTGTGGAGTTTTTACAAAAGAAACTGTTCACCACAGCAAGTGGAAGCAGACAGAAAAAATCATAAGTGTAAACTTTCGTGTTGATTGTAGATTTTGTGACAGTGCCATCGTACAAATGGCCTACGTTAAGTTAAAAGATGCTGGAACACGGTCAGAAACAACACTTCCGCCTTTGTATCAGACAACAACAGGGCAAGCATTGTGATGAATTCGTATATGCCAGTCGTAAAGTTTCTCTGCGAGAAAGGAAAAAAGAGAGTCGAGCGAATATTTGGCTGCCAATTTAAGAGCTGTGGAAAAAGCTTTAATCGCTTTCTCCAATGGCAAGAACATGGATCCCATCATAAATGTTCGTATTGCTCGAGGTACTACGCACGAATCGCTAAGCATTTGTGCAACACTCAAGGAGATGTTGTGGGACATGGTCTTACGGAAGCAGTATCTTTGGACCTCCAGATACTGAATACTAACACATTGAAATACAAGTCAGTTCATCACGCCGGCA
Source organism: Isotomurus maculatus (assembly GCA_034696585.1). NCBI lineage: Eukaryota > Metazoa > Arthropoda > Collembola > Entomobryomorpha > Isotomidae > Isotomurus > Isotomurus maculatus. Next base: position 8,366 of record JAQGAC010000537.1, read on the forward strand.
TTCTCCTCATGTTAGATTACAAATATGAGGAGATTGTTGACAACTTTAGTGATGGGCTGGAACTCATCTACTCGGATGCAACACGGATATTTACACATCTGTTATCTGTCTACGGCAGTTTTAAATGTGCAGTTTATTTTGACACTGTTCTGGAGAACCATGAACAAAAGCTTAAGCGATCCCGGACGTTCTATTCTCCTGCAATGATCTATTCAGACAAGTCTTTAATATTTGGAAATTTCCAAAACACAGTGCAATATCTTGTAGCCCGTTTAGAATATTCCAGTAACACTTCTGGGTCTGGTTGGGTGCTCTCGTCTATTTTAAGGTGTGAACTTCGCGTGTCTAAATATGCTCCATTTAAACCTAAACAATATATCCCATTTCCACCAGCATTCAAGAAGCATAAGAAGTATTGTTTTAACATACGAACAAGTAGAGACTGCTTTAAACTCTCAATAATTGCTGCTTTGTATGAGCCTCAAATTGTCCAAATGCTATTTCAAGGATGCAATAAATATACAGACATACCTTATAACATGCGGATTAAGTATAGACGGTACATTGAAAACCCACGCAGCTATGGTAGAATAATTAATGTTTTGAAGCCTAATATAGGCAATTACATGTGTCGTACATTAGATGATCTTGGCGAATTTGAAGCATCTGCAGATTGCTCTGTGCTTGTACTGAAATTTAATGAAACTTCCAGCCAATTTCATGTGCTTAGGCCGATTAATCGTAAAAGAGGACGGCACGTAGATCTGCTGCTATTAACAGCGAATATAGGAACCAAAGAGGTTAGCCATTATGTTTATATCAGAGATCTTCGTGGTCTTATAGGAACATCTTGTAGCAACGTTAGAGACATTTGCCGATTATGTTTGACACCAATTAAAGTCTCAATCAGTAAGCATCTAAACTCGTGTGCTGTTGAAGGAACCCAATTGTATAGATTTCCAAAAGGCTCAGAGTTTGCATTTAGAAAGAACTATATGAAAATTCCTATAGGTTATTTAATATTTTACAAAATCAACACGTTTTGCACTACAGTTGCATCGATCAATCAAAATGAACACCTAAAATATTCCACACGTTCTGCAAACTTGGAAGCTGCGAGCTATTGCATCGTTGTTATAGGTCCCACCCGAGAAAAGGTACTTGAGACATACTACGATGGTGAAAATGTCATGGAATCTTTCATGGACACAGTGTTGTCACTCTGCGACAAGTTTAGACAGGAAACCAGACAAAATTCAGAGCCACTAATCAATACTCCTGAATTACAAGCAGAAATAGATAATATTCGCGAGTGTCCAATATGCAAAGACGATTTCCAAAAGTCGCATCGTGTACGACATCACAGCCACTGTGTCCCTCTTGAATATTTGAATACGTCAAACTCATATATGGCAAACCACGTCATTTGCAATAATTGTAATTTGCAGCTGGTGCAGAAAGCAGTTTGTTGTATTGGATATAATACAAGCAAGATTGAACATCATTTCATTTTAAAATCGATTAAACACAATTTGATTAGGAAAGTACGGCTGGTCTGTAAAAATCCAGAGAGTGTGTTAGCATTGATAATAAACCAAGTCAAGTTTATAGACTTTAAAATGTTTTTGGAGTTTCCATTTAATGATTTAATAGAAAGACAGGCCAGGAGTTTTGAAACGCTAGGACAAGCGTTTCCACTATTCGTTCAGAACTGTCTCGTACAGTTTATGGATATTCATTCTATTCCATACAAATGGATGACGGACAAGTCTTGCTTAGATGAGAAAACCTTGCCAAGTCGAGACTACTTTTTAGATATTCATACTGAACAAAATATTAGCGATAGCGAGTACTCACACGTTCTCTCTACATATGCATCATTAAAACCAAACGAGTTTCGAGAATTCCTTCGCGAGTATACACGGTCGAGAGTATTTCTGCTTTGTGACATAGCAGTTAGCCTCAGCAGCTTCCTCCAAGCTCAATTCTCATTATTTCCTTTCCACGCAGTGACAATTCACGCTTATAACTTTGATGCATTTGCATGCTCGCTAGGAAATAATACTTGGGACCTAATTCGCGATGCCAAGATGTTGCAATTCATAGCTTCTGGTGTTCATGGAGGTCTCTTGACATCCAACATACGATTGGTCGCAAGTAACTCTGAGATGGCTGGAAATTTCAATGGAATTTCGGTAGATCGTAAGCATATAATTAATCTTGACATAGCTTCGTGTTACGGCTCAGAATGTTTACAAAAGGTTGGCAGCAAGGAGATGCGATTTCTCTCTAAATCCGAAGTTGTAGACTTTAATCTGGAACTACTAAATAGTACGACAAAGGGATATTTATTGCGTGTGCATGTTAGTGTACCTGGCAAATATCATAGGGAACAAGCGTCTCTACCATTACTTTACTCTAAACGCCGCGTATGTGCAGAGGAAATGGACGTTTCACAACGAACTCTTTTCCATAGTCTCAATTCCATATTTACGGAGACAAGCAGAGAAATGTTAATACTTGACCTGAAGCCAAAGGTTGTGACAGTGCATTCCAGGACACTGAAATATTGGATTGAACGTGGAGTTAAACTACACAGTATTGACGAAATACTTGAGTTTACTGAAACTGATTTTATAGCATCATATATGAAAAAAGTGTTAAATCTAAGAAGAGTTGCAGCGGCAAATGGAGATGATATGTTTAGTCTCTTTCTAAAGACCATGGCAAATTCACTAGTAGGAAAGCTAGCAAGTAATACCCAACAAATGTATAGCTATGTCTTGAGTGTGTCTTCTTCACATTCACGCAAATTAGTAAGGAAGGGGACATTTGATGCATTCTACCCAATATCTGAAAGTGTTATACTATTTCAGCTTAAACGTCGGACAGTGTCGCATACTGGTTGCCTTCTCAGTGCCGTTTGTATATATGGAAATAGCAAGTTACGAATGTACCAGAACTTTAGGGACTTGCAGCTTGCATTTCCATCTGCTGAAGTTATCTATTGTGATACTGACGGCTATCTAGCCACAGTTCCTGACCCCAATGGATGCCTAATAGACTACTTTATAAGAAATAAAAAGGAGTATGACTTTAGCAAATTGGATCAGTCGCATCCTCTATTCTCAACGGACAACAAGGACGTTCCCGGTAAATGGAGAGTTGTTGATACAGATATCCAATCAGCTGTCTGCCTTCGCCCCAAGTGCTACTCAATACTGCGAAAGTGCCAGTGCGAGCAAGACCCTTGCATTTGTTTTGACAATAAGAATTCTGGATTAAGATCTGAGAAGTTGAACAAGCTGACGTATTGGTATTACCTGCAAGTGCTTGTGCAGAATGGAGTTCGGTATTTTACAGACAACGTAATAAGATCCGTCTCACATCAACTGCATTTGACCCAACGACGGGCGATTGGATTTACTACTCTTAATGTGTCTAGATATTTGTTAGATGATAAAATAAATACACGTCCTTATGGATTTGAACCTGACGACTAAATAAAGATATGGAGCAGTTTTTAAACATAACGATTGGACTGTCCAATGGCAGAAACCTTTGATTATCGACTCCCAATCAATTCAAGCATAGTAGTGAGCGGTTCGGCATCGTCAGGGAAATCTACAGTGTGCCTAGAGCTGATACGCAGAAGGGATGTTATTTTTACACAGCCTATCAGTCGCGTGATTTATTTATATCAGAACTACCAGTCGAATTTCGACGAGTTCAAGGAAGACCCTGAAGTGGTTTTTGTGAACGATTATAAGGTTATCGACTCTGAAATAGAGAAGAACGAAGGTTTAAGTCATTTGATAATATTTGACGACCAACTTATCCTTTTTGAGAACGACAGGGAGTTTGCAGCATATGTTGAATCATTCTTCATTTATAAGGCCACTCATCTTTCACTCGTCCCTGTTTTGATTGTACATTCTTTGTTTCCACCAAAGCTAAGATTAGTTTCATTGAATTCGAAGCTAATAATACTCTTTAAGAACAGACGGGATGTCAGCCAAGCAATGACTCTTGGGACTCAAATGGGCGTAGGCAGTCTTCTCAAGCGAGCACTAGACAATATTGCTCAATCAAATAATTTCGGATTTCTTCTCTGCGATCTAACGAATACAACTGGTGACAGGTTCCGATTTCGAAACTTTATTTGGCCAACTGAAGATATGAAAGTTTATACATTGTAGCATGTGCCTGTGTAATATCGTAAAGAATTACGAATTCCTGCGTGGAATCCGGGGGTTAAAAGCCCGCAAGTATTCCGAGCAAGTAAAGAATGCTACGAGTGCAAACCTCTCTGCATTAATAGAGTTAATCTTGAATGCTTACAACCTCTCAATTTACGGCGAGAACAGAATAATTCTACAAAGACATCGTGCTGTTGTAAATAAAATAAAGAGTAAGAAGAACTTGAAACTAGAGAACTGCAGAAAGTTCTTGATAGATAACAGGACTGGTGTAGTTGAGATATCTACAATTGTGCTCAATAGCCTGCTCGACAAAGAGCTGATTGACATAGGTGTTACGTGCGATGACTTCGAAGGAGCAGCCGATGACAATTCTGAGAGTGATAAGTGAAGAAGTATACCAAGAACTTGCAAATAAAGGACTTTTGAAAACGGAAATTAAAGAATCTCAACCTTCAGACAGTGTTGTGCCATTGGCACATGAATTCCTCAAGCCTGGTGAACATTCGTGTGCAAAGGTTAGTGGTTGGATAACATTCGAAGACAAGTTTAAATCATTCACATGACAGAGGCGGAAATTCAGGACGCATATTTAGATCCGTCGCAACCAGGATCATTTAGTGGTATAAAGACATTTTTATCGCATAACCCTCAGTTCAAGGATGTCAAGTTTGTGAAGCAAGTGCTTGAAGACCTTCGCACTTACACAAAGCATCGCGGGAAACGCAGAGATAATCATCAAAGTAGGAAACTCGAAGTGTCTTTCTTAAACGAGATTTCTGTCATTGACACTTTAGATCTACTATCGCTAAAGTACCAGAACAGCCACTTTGGCTACATATTAGTTCTTGTGAACGCATTCAATCGCAAACTCTTCCTTTTTCCGTTGAAGAAAAAGGACGCGACGTCTGTAGCCAAAGCTTTGGACGAACATTTCAGTGACCCTGCAAATTTTACATACCGTATTTTCTCCGATCGGGACACGAGCTATCTGTCTAAAACTGTTAAGCAGGTTTTAGACAAGTATGGTATCAGCATCTATCACACCAATAGCAAGAAGAAGGCATTCCTTGCGGAAATATACGTGAGATATGTGAAAAGTAAAATCTTTAGGATTATCACACACACAGGAAAAAAGAACTGGACAGCTCATCTCGCTTCTATTGCGAATTCGTTAAACTCGAACATTAACAAATCTACTGGGTTTCGGCCAAATGAAGTTAACGAATCTAATTCGGATACAGTATACCATAACTTATACGATAAGGCGATAAGGTCGGCCGTTCCCAAGCCTCAGTTCAAAGTTGGGGACCATGTGAGGCTGGCGACAGAACTAACAGTGTTTACGAAACGTTATTTGCCTACATTCAGCGAAGAGATATTTAAGGTTCACGAGGTACAGAAAACTAAGCCCATCACATACAAACTAATTGACTTGAACGGAAAAACAATTAAGGGTAGCATTTACGGTTTCGAGTTGACGCCAGTTAGCTCTCAAAACCCACAAGATGGTAGAATTTGATGATTTCTTCTATGTGAGCCTGCGTTCCAACGAGTGCATGGACCTTCATGGTACCAACACGTCCGCTCAGTTTACAAACACGTTTCATAAGCCTATTGATCTGTCTCGCGGTGAATATTATGTAGCATTGCTATCAATTTCATTTGCAGACAGATACAATGCTGCACAGTTAAAAACGCTTTCCAAGCCTACAGTGGTACCGGCTGAACCACCGAAAGTCGTCAATCCTTTCTTGGAAGGTGTAACTGAAGAGGCACTTCCATCACATATATTGTTAAGAACTCCTACCAAAATTGACGAACTGAATCTGGACAAAACAGGTCAATCAGTCGAGAATTATCTAGGTGAGGTTCAATTTGTGTTTACAATGAAGCCAATAGTGAGTGCTACTGTAATGGAAATGGAAACACCATACGATGGAAACAATGTGTGGCCAAAGGTTATATATTCGATTTACGAAGCATCGCGTGTAGTTTACATGGACTCCTTTCTTTCCTTTCTTGGGTTTGGCAGTCAGACTGAATTTGGATACGGAGTACATGAATCCAAATATCGCGTCAAGTCAGAAGAATATGATTCTTTGCCAACAATAACTCAAAGCAAGATTGTGACCAATGAAGTCACAAGGATAGAGTTTGCGGCGCCAAAGTTCGAGGATGATCTCGTCGATTATTACGATCAAATTTGTGAACAGGCCACCGTATCTCTAGAAGCCGGAGGTGTATTTACATCTATTTCGGTTGACCCAGAGACAAACATTCTAAGCGTTGTGTTCAACAGAAATCCACTGAAAAAGCAGTTTAGTTTTCCGCGTGAAGTCAATATACGACTTGGGCTTGCTAAAAACTACTATTTTACAACAGACACCGAAATCAAGCTGCCTGACGGGAAAGAGGAGAGTATAAAACCTCTTGATGTGAGCAGTTTTGAATTAGAACGAGAAAAGATCCTGAAGGGAACAGTTGCCAACCAAATCCTTGTGTCTACAAACATTTCAGAGTCAATCAGGATAAGCCAAACATTCAGACCCGTGATAAGATCTGTTCCAAGAGGAAACGCGAAATCATCTATTCAGAATTTTGAGTTTCCACATCCACAATATCATCGTGTGCTACCCCGAGAGCTCTCAAGCGTCTCAATTTCCCTGACGGACCCCAGCTTTAAACTCATCGACGAAGAACTCTATCCAACAACAGCCTTATTAGTTTTCGTGAAAGCTAGGCTGTAATGTCAGGAGACGAGCGTGAAATCCAGTGCTTCGATGAGTTTGGGTGTCAATTAGACCCAGCCAACGAAGCAATTGACACTGAGACAGATCAAGTTGTTGTGGGAGGTGGATTTGTTGGATTGGATGTGCCAGAAACACCAATTCCTACAAAGTCGCCGTCCAAAGGTAAGCGCAAGTCGTCCAAACCAAAAAAAACTACAAAAGCAGTGGGAGCAGGAAAGAAACGCAACAGTAAGAAGTCAGCCAGCAAGCCGAAACCAAAGCCAAAAAAGAAGTCTGCTCCAAAACCAAAAGGCAAGTCTCCAAAGAAATACGGAAAAGGAAAACCACGAAAGTAGCAATGGAAGTCCTTAAGAATTCGCAAACCGTCTACCCTCGTTCTCTGCAGCTTTCAAGTCCACCCATAACCGACACATCTGTAATTCAATCTGACTACATTCAAATATTCCCTTCTCTTCCTTTATCGGACACAATCAACCCAATTTGCTTCACATATTCACCGAGCAACGTTCACTATGTGGACCTGAAAAGTGCTTACATTCACATCGAAGCACAAATCGTTAAACACGACGGTGATAAGATCACGCAAACAGACAATGTTTCTGTTTCCGAAGACTTGCAAGCTGCCGTATTTTCCAATTGTGAACTTCTCATCCAAGGATACCCTGTTTACCGTTCTTCGCCATATTATCCATTTGTTGTACACTTTACTAATTTGCTGGGAAGTTCAGAGGCTGAGAAGAATTCGGACCTTACTGCTGGGCTTTACTACCCTGACACTGATGGAACGTTTAGTGCTTCGACCAACACTGGATTTAATACAAGAAGAGGATTCACAGACGCATCTGCAACATTTGATTTTATTCGGAAACCATTTATTTCTATGTTTGAGAGCAACAGACCACTTCCTCCTTCAATTGATTTTAGTTTGACATACCAACGCGCATCCGATGCTTTTGCTCTCTGTGGATCCGAACCATCCTCATCGGGGTCTAAAGAAGCGAGTGCATGTTCATACAAACTAGTACTCTCTAAATGTGTCCTGAATATCCGACGGTTAATTCTACAAGACGACATCGTGAAAAAACATCGTGCACTTGCTTCCAATTATCTGTACCCCATTCGCCATTTGGAAGTGCGAAGCTTCCTGGTTTCATCTGGGATGACAGAGTTTCAAAGTGAGCTAATGTTAAGTTCGACACTTCCAGAGTTTCTCGCTGTAGCTCTTGTTACACAATCGGCTGCAAATGGTTCGCTGACCACAAACCCATTTAGGTTTGAACCGAATGGTGCGGCTTCCATTAATGTTCATGTCGACGGAAATGCGTCTATATTTCGGTCGATTAATCTTGGGAACAACGAAAAACTCATTCAGGGATTCTACTCTTTAGTCCAAACGTCTGGGACTAAAGGCATCGGAATCAACAGAAAGAATTATAAATCGAAATGTGTCGTGGCATTCGATTTAATTCCCAATAGGGTCCCCGAAGCATTTCATCCAATTTCACGCAGCACATTGCGACTCGATATCAAATTTCACGCTGCTCTTACACAAAATATTTTCGTGCTTTGCTTTTCACAGTTTGAGACTGTAGTGGGTCTTGACCCACGTGACAAGTCTATTTCACTTGACACAATGCTTTGTTAAGAAGGATGGACAACGAGTCTCTGCAGCTGCACCTCGATTTTGTTACAAAAGGAAAGGGTTTCAAGAAACATCTGGTATTGCTACACGGACAACTCAGCGAGACACATCTCCAAGCTCCTTCAGTGTACATAATATATCATCAACGACATTACTTTGTGCTTCTCATAACGTTAACTACGCGAGGAAAACTAAAATTCACTGCATTCGACTCTTACGGACAGGATCCTTTTCGGGAATACGGACTTTCGGTCCCAGGCAACCCAACATACACATTTAACAAATTCCAAGTTCAGCCGTTTCACAGTTCTTTGTGTGCTGTATTTTGTATATACTTTGTCAGCCAAGCAGCTAGAGGATTGTCCTCAGATCACATTTTACGGCGCTTTTCTAGGACAAACTTGCACAGAAACGATAGACTAATTTGTAAATACTTTGATAAGCTTAAGTATCTTCCAGTTCCCAGACAATTCAAATATTGCAATCGACAATGGCTCCATTAACCTTATATTTAATGTCCGCAAGTGTCATGTCTGTTGCAGCACATTCACCCGAATACATATCGCGGAAATGCAACGAGTGTCTAAATGGGACAGCAATGTCGTACTTCAAAGTGCAATGGAACGAAAACACGACAATGTACCATTGTATGGAGCTTCCACTTCTTCGCATCGCAACAACAATCGACGTGGCTTGCAATGCTGAAGAATGTGAAACTATCATTGATTCTACCCCAGGTTCCAACGTCATTCTTCCATGTGTTTCTCGCAATGTGAACGATGACACAGACCAATCAAATAATGACGCGTTGATGTTTGTGTTCCTTTCAATACTCGAGATAAGCGTTGTATGTTTCGGCCTCGCTAGCGTATATAACAGCAGGTGTCAAAAGACGGATACAGTCACTTCACTGGTGCCTCTTGAACGGTTTGGATCGTACGACATCACTCCTGTTATTTACGACTCGGAATCTAGTGACTCCTCTGAACGCGACGACGAAGACCGCAACGGCGAAGGTTACGACACAGTCGATTTCATTGACGGTCGCCTACATAAATAGATTAAACTTTTACACTTTCCATTCTCGCTTGTGCCATTTAAATATGTTTAACCATATACATTACGAGTTAGCAAATTTGAAGACTTTACATAAGTTAAACCCCAAGATAGATCAGTGCTCGACGTTAAATTCAATACGCGAGCACTTTTCAAATGAAACTACATCAAAGCAAGCTTTAATGGTACGTGTACCTCATATAGACAACCTGCTGGCTTGGATTCCATACGTTGTGAACTCTGATAGCATGGCAATCGTAACATCATGCCATTCCAGAACAAATAGGGTAGACTCAATATATTCTGCCTGTGAGGAATGCAGAGGCTTGAATTTCTACGAGTACGAACATCGAAATATCACTGACCCAATGGCAATTGGATATTTCAACAAGTTTGTTAAAATAATTTATGTATTAGATGGCCCTAAAGTAGTTCATGCATTTAGGCAAGTAGTGGTAGAGTTTGCACCTTTTTATGATGTTGACTTTGACGCCGGGGACATCAGGAACGTATTTCACCTTCTAGACGGGTTTGACACAGTAGTTTTCGACGAAGTGGATAAACTAAAGATAGCAAACCTACAAACAATAGCTGACGAGTTCCACGGAGAACAACTCATATTCACGGCACATCATTCATTGGTTGAGCAGAAGCTTCCAATATGGAAAGGAAAGAAAGTGTATATGTCATATGATATGCCAAAACGCAAAGAAAGTTCAGTTCAGTCTAACCCGTCCGCGTGAAATCATGGAGGGAATATCAGCTAAAGTTGTTCCTAGCCCATCAAAATTCGAGAAATACCACCAAATTGTCCTGAATTTTCTTGACCTTTCGATCCAGTCTGAGGTCAAGCCTGAAGAACTGTTTGCACTTCGTATGACTCGTGATCATTTCTGTAAACATGCATTAAAAAAACCAGCACTTGTCTCGACTCGTTCAGTGCCACTGTATCTGTCCCTTCTTCCATATGTTCTTGGAACTTCTTCAATTGCTTATGTGACTTCAACAACTAGACGCGTACTGCAGCTCGCCAAATTACTCGGGATTCACAACGATTGTCAAGAAAAAAGTGTCATATTCGAGAGAGGTCTAATTGAAAGTAAGCGCTTATTGCAGTGTTTCCTTGAACTCGGCAAAATCATCACACAAATAAACGGCAGTCAGGATATTGGCGGCTACAATCTTGTTGTCGTACAGTTCCCTTCTATGAACGCTTGGACTACAGACGCCGAAAGGATTGCGATTCTTCTAAAAGATGTCCAGACAGTAGTATTTGCTGAAACATTTGTTGAAAAAGATCCAATGATAGAAATTATTCGAAGGCAGTTTGCTAAGAAACAGCTTATTTTCATTTTTAGAAAGTAATATAGATTAGTCTAGTTAGTTATTAGAAGCAGCATTATGGAAGTGTTAATCCGCCCATCCAAATTTCAACAGCATCATTTTACGGTGATGAATTTCATGTGGCCGTGGTTTGTGACTCGAGAAGAACGTAAGATACTTCGTTCTCTGCAAACGACATTTGAGACCCGCAGACAAGACATATTATGTATTTTCATCAGATCCAAGTTTAGAATACAGCTCATGTCGTTTATTCCATATGTGTTGGCTACTTCCTCGATCGTGTACATCACATCCACTGAAAAACGCGCATTTCTACTAGCCGAAGCTCTCGGCATTCTCCCTGACCGAAAACAAAATAGCCACTTTTATAGGAGTAGAATGATTTCGAGGAAACGAGAACTGGTTCAAATCTTGGAAGATGGCCGGCTTAGCAACAGCTTCGCTGAGCCCACTGGTGATTGTAAGCTTCTTGTTCTACAATTTAATTTCATTAACAAGCAACTGGAACCAACTACAAAAGCACTGCGGGAGTATCTGCGGAATTTCGAAACTGTTGTGTTTGATAGACTCTTTGAACCTTCGTGTTATGGTACATACATTGCTGAAAGATTCGGCGGAAAACAAGTGATTTTCTATACTGAAAACGATTTAGGTTTTTGTTAATAGACACACTGTTATATTTAATTACATTTTATTCAAACCTGTAAGCATAAGCATATCAATCCAATCAAAACAAATGAAAACCAACTAAAACATACAAAATGAAATAAAACCACTAAAACAATTAACTCTTATGTTTACAATCCTTACACAGGAAGGCTTTTGTACCTGGAGACCCACACAAGTTAAAATACTCGTGGTATGCATATGTGTGCTTATCTCTGGAAAACCTGACGAGTGAGATTAAGCGATCTTCCTGTTCGATTTCTTTACGCTTGCCAAACTCGTGCTCATATCGACTTTCTTGCATCAAGTGCTTAGGGATTTTGTATGCAAGGGATTCCGAAGACGGTAGATGGGAATCAACAAACAAAAGGCAGTTGATCAAACAGGTACTATAAAACAAATATGGTAGATCGTTGTCACGAAGTTTCTGTCCCACAGCCCATATTTCGCCATCAACCCGGTTTGCCTTTTTCTTCGAGCTTTTCCTTGGCTCCGAGACTACAGCTTTATAGTTGGTAGTTTCAGTTTTCGTGTCATATGAAAACTGAAACTCCAGCTTGTTAAGCTCGTCTTTTATGGTTTCAGCGTGCTTGAGCAAACTTAACGGGTCGGGTGGTTGGCCCTTTTCGCCTCGGAGCGGATCGAAAACGTCTACGCGTTTTGTTCGATTCGATAGCCTGAATACGACGCAGTGAGCTACACGTGCCATTTCCAGTCGTATTGGAATGAAATAGTAGTCACAAGGGGGGGCGTTTATTAAGAAGCAAGGAAAAATGGGCAATGGGAAGTTGCAAAGGTAGATATTTTGTTGTGACACCATAGCAAGAAAAGGAAGCAACAAGACATTGCTTCGCTTCCTGTTATACTCGGAAGCGAAAAAATCCCATGTTTTATATCCAGCTCCCAAGTCCTCAATGTAGTTGTACTCAAACTCTTCTCTTAGAGCAGACCCTTCCGTAAAGTCTTGAGAGTACTCTGCGCAGCGCTTAAACTCATATGTCTCACTTACTACTTTACTAAGGAAAGAAGTATGAAGCGACTTCAAAATACTACAAGGCAAACGGATATAAAACTGCAGATAGAGAAAACAGTCATACGAATAGAACCGATCTCGTGCATACAGATTTCGAGGTCCGTTTGCTTTGCTGTATTGTGAAATGTGACTCTTTTTACAAAACCCAGTATACATTGTGGCTAGATCAAATGGTATTTGACGTGTATGGGTCTCCATAACATACTTTAAAAAATTCACATGTAATTTTAAATGCTTAGAATTAAGTAATTTGGCATTGTAATTGTCATTGTTCAAAATGTAAGCGTTTGTTTTGGACTGTTCGTTGTCTTGCGATATCACTTCAAGCTCCTCATCAGTAACCAGCTTCTTAGACGCTTTGGAACGCTCAATCCGCTCTTCTAAAGTCAGCATCCTGCTTGAAATAGCTGAAAAAACAATAAACAGAACAAAACATTTGATTAGTTCAAATCTTACACCGCATATCTGTCAACAAATTGAATTCTAAAGCGCAAGTACTTCTCTATTGCGCCAACGGTGCGTGACTCATGTGGTTGCTCACCAGTTGTCGGATGAGTGACCAATGATTGTCCACTTTCGGATGTGGCAACACCTTGATCACGCCTCTTCTTCTTCGATTTTGCCTTCTGTTGAAGTAATTGGCTCATCTTTGCTACTTGACCTCGATTTCCTCTTCTTTGGACATGTCTGCGCGCAGTGAGAAATGAACAATTGTTATTTGTTTTTGCCTCGACTTGCATATGCCCAGCGAGGTGTTGTGTCAAGGCGGCCACTGAGAATAACCAATGGTCGCATTCATCACAGGGATACACCTGAAAACAATAAGACAAACAATTTCTATTAATTGCAGCAAAAAAACCTCATATTTAAAAACCAAGGATGCAGGGGATGCGGCTAGTGTTTGTTACCATGGGGACCTCGTTTTGTTAACTATTAACACGTCAAAGTCCTAAAACGTGACAAAAACCCATTTTCTGAAGGTAGCCTTAAGGGATGGGGTGACTTGATACCACTTTTACTCAATATCATCATAACCTCAACATGACATACTTATATTTTGTCTAAGTGCAAAACGAATGGTAGTTTGTTCTTTGGGTTCAATTTCGCCTAAGTATTTTTTCAGTAAGGAAAATGTCACTTTTTCAGATTTTTGTTTCCTAGAGGACTGAGACATGTCTCATTCGTCCTAAGTAACTTTTTTAAAAAAAATGTGGGTGTGGTCCATGATAAAACCATATTTCTCTGGGGATTGCATAAAGAAGTGGGGGTGGCTTGGTGTCACTTTTACTCAGTACCAACATAGCATCAACCTGACATACTTAGATTTTGTCTAAGTTCAAAACGAAGGGTAGTTTGTTCTTTAGGGTTCAATTTCTTCTAAGTTTTTTTTCAGTAAGGAAAATGTCACTTTTTCAGAATTTTGTTTCCTAGAGGTCTGAAACATGTCTCATTCGTCCTAAGTTACTTTTTCAAAATGAGTGGGAGGAGTGAATTTTGGGGTCATCGGACCACGCCTACTTTCAAAAAACATTTTCGAAATTCTTCTAAGTCGACAACTTTGGGAGATAGGGAAATCTGCGAAGGGCCCATCGTACCACCCTCTCGTCCCCACCAATCGAATTGTACGACAAAAGTAGGGTTTTTATTTTTTGAGGTCAATTAAGGTCAAAGGGTTAGGGGTCATGGGGGTGAAGGTCATCGAGTTTTTTGAAATCGGCTAAGTCCCACAACATGTGTGGGATATGCAACGAGTGCTACAACACTAGAGAGATGTGTCTCTACCTACATATGCTAATGCGGGCGGCGTGGGGGACGGGGGATGAGGTCATGGGGGAAGGGGGGCTAAGGACCTAGCCGATAAGCCGTTCACAAGTAACATAATTAGCATTGCACTTACAGTGTAGCGTTTCTTGGCGGGCGCAGGGGCATTTGCCGCTGACGTCAATGTTGGTGACGTCGATTTGACGTTGTCTGCTGCAGCGCGTCTTGTCTTCTTGGCTGGGGCACTCATCTGTAATTTTATTTAATT